>CM069133.1:43955634-44157636 GCA_035221665.1 Okamejei kenojei
TTGTGTGTTTTTATTAACTTAACCCAACCCCCCCCCCCCGGTTTATCAATTTTGTATTCCCCTCTCTAATTTATCCCCCCCCCCCCCCCCCCCCCCCCCCAAAATAGTATGTCATCCCCCCCCCCCAGGTGGGCAGGTGCGTCCCCACAATGATGGATTTAGTCTTGATGCGAACAGATCAATGTCTGGTACCATATCGAGTCACAATTTTACTGAAAATTACTAGGTTCAGCATCCCATTTCTGTGTTATCTTTAAAATATCCTTTATCTATTATCTGCCACACATTGGTCTTTACCTGGAATGTAGTTTGCCGAGATCCAAATATTGGTGGTTGAATAAACATTGCAGTATCTGATTGACCAAACAATTCTATGGTACCGATATGACTTCCGCCCATGTGATTAATATATGCAACTGTCTGTTTTATTGTTAATTGTATTAGTAAATGTAGATTTTTTTGTAGAAACAATATGCCTTTCAGTCCATAAAAAGCACCCAAACAATTCTAAATAGTTATAATACCATATGTTTGGAGAAACATTTCCTTTGGAAGTCATCTACCTTCCACAAACTGGAGAATGAATCTGTTGCCGGCCCATCCGAGAGCGCGAGCATCTGTTTGTTAAAAAATCACTTCAGGCTGTTGTTTCAGAATGTTTCTAGCAGCTTGTGGGACATTTTCAAAAATCCACCATTGTAATTCCAATAAAGCTGCTTTTGTTATTGAATAGGCCTATCAAAAAGGCCTGCTCTCTTTTTTTTGAGATCTGATTTTGTCCTTTGAAGGTTTGGTTATGTAATGGACCAAATTCCCCTGCAGGAAATGCTTCTACCTAGCTACCAATAACCTTTGCTACTTCTCGGATGTGAGGATAAGGTTTGTGAATGAGGACCCCTACAAGTCACCAAAATATCATCAATATTTATCTGGTTGGTAAAGTTATTAACATAGTAACTGCTTTTAAGTTTAATTACAAACCCCAAAATAGTTAATTGACTGGCTGGGTGCAAGCTGGGACTTAATTGGATGGATCAAGAAACCTAACTTTTCAAATAAAGCTGTAGTGCTGAAACTGATTTTCCAGCTGATTCCTGATTGTCATTGATGATTAATATGTCATCGAGATTAAGCATAACGATGTTGTTTTTGTGCTTTAATTGTGCTAAAACTGGTTTTCAAACAGCTTTGAAAGAGCTGGGAGCTGAAACTTCAGCCCATTTGGTAAAGTTCTGAATTGCCACAGCTGTCCCAGCCAATTAAATTTTAAATACCTTCGAAAGAACTGTGTATTGATACCAGAATAATAGCGTCCTTTAAATCCAATTGTAGGCCATATACAACCTGCTGATATCAAAGTCTTTGCAGTATTAAACGTTTCCATTTTAAAATGTTTGTTATTCGAAAATTTATAAGATTTGTAAGGTCAGAATAATTCTGCAGACCACCATCTTTTTTATTCTTGGAAATATATTTGACACAAATTGATGTGTCCGTGTTTTAACAGTTTTTTCTATAACACCTTTTTTAAAACAATTTGTCAATTTCCCCATTATTTCTGCCTTTTCCTTTGCAGAAAACATGAAAACCATAAGCAAGTTTATTTGGTACTGGAGAGTTAATACCTTCTTTTAAATGTAATAGTAGCTCCTGAAACTGTTTGTAAACTAAGATCAGATGTGATGGTAAGCCATTCATCATTAAAACATTTTGTAATCTCCTCCAACTAGGAGATTTGTCCACAGTTTCTTTAAACATGAATAAATCTTTTGTATCTTTCCATATGAACGTGGTTGGTCTCCTTCTCCCCGTATAGGGTTAAACATTAGGCTGTGTCGGATATTAATATTTTTCTTATCATATTCCTGCCTCTGTTTCACAAAATCAAATCCCTCTTGGCGAAAAAATACCATCTTTGTCCAAGACAAAAAGGTCTCATGATGGCTAATAGATTTAGCCTCGTCTATCCATATATTTTTATTTGTTTAGGCAGGTTTTCTCCAAATAGATAACCAGGAGCTTGAAACACCACTTGCTCGACACAGACTTGCATAACCTTGGATGAAATATGGGCGAATCGCAATTTTCTCATACAATTAAGTTCATAGAAGGAATGCATTAATAAGCCCAAATTATCTTTTGAAATTTAATCCATCTCAAACCCTCTCCATTTGTCTTCCTTATGCAGTTAATGCGAGCGGAAATTTAATTGAGGTTTCTTTGAAATCTCATTTCTGGTCCTCTCATGCCTGGGGTCATAGTATGTCCATATGGAGACGGATTAACCGTTAGGTACTTCAATGGGTGCAATTATCCGGTGTATGTTTTATATACATTCTGCTGTTTCAATCATCACAGAATCTTGAAGTTGGTGAGATTACCATATAATTTAATGAACTGGCAGCTAGGTTTTCTTCCATTGCCTCACCACTTCCTTCAGGTTTAGAAAAATATTTTGCTATCTTAGGCACTCTGGCCTTCTCTTTTTTTATTTGTGGTGTGCATTCATAATCCACATCCACCCTATCCAGGGTCTGTCTTTTGCAGCCCTGATCCACTTGGAATTATATCCAATTTGAGACTTCTCCGCCCTAATCCTGGGATCCGGGTTTCAAAATTCCCAAATTTGGCACATAGCCATATTTGTATAATTCAAGCCCCTCAGGGGTCTTTTGGGAAACCTTGGGGTACTGTGGGACCTTGTCTCATAATATTTTTGGAGGTACTTTCTCCATATGTTCCATTTTTAGCCAAATAGCTTTATTATCCGGAGGACTTTCATTGTTCAGAGTCATTATTCAGAAAAAACAAGGGGCCTCACAGGATTTCTTTTTACATTTTTTTAGGAACATTTCCATCCGTGGTAGTATTTCTGGAGAAATTATAATCTCACTACGGTGTGATTCAGCGGCCACGGTATCGGAACCGGATCTGCACTAAGCTCTTGTCCCGTATTTTTAGCTTCACCCCGGGATGATCTTTTTACCGCGAATTTTTCTTTGAGATTTCTCATTTTTCTTTTCCATTTATCTGGCTAAATCAGTACGCCAGCGTTGACTCTGATTTTTACCTTTTACTGTTCCACTTTTTTGCTGGTTTTACCAGGTAACGTCTTTTTTTAGAACGTCCCCACTTTCCTTACACTTACCTGCGGGTCCGTTCCGACCGCTGCGAGGAGCTGCACTCTGCAACTCCTGCTTCTGCCGTCAGCGTCGACGTAATGCCGTTCCAGCGCCAGGCGGGCCTTCTTCACGTAGTCACTCACGTGACTCCGAAGTAAAACAGGATTGTGATTCAAGCAGACACCAGTCTGTATCTGGTCAGTGGAGCCAGAGTAATATCTTTTGGATATTGGATGCCCAGTAATAATTAATAAAGCTAGGAAGGCCCAGTCCACCGATTTCACGATCACTTTGGAGAGTACACTTATTGACCCTTGGAACCTTGTTACCCCATATAAAGGAGGTTATAGATTGGTTAACTGAGTTAAAAAATGACTTGGGTAGGAAAACCGGCAAACATTGGAACAAGTAAAGAAATCTGGGCAGTACAGTCATCTTCACTGACTGCACTCTCCCAGCCATAGTGAGTGGCAGACTACGCCATCTCTCAAAGCCAGCCTTCATTTGGCTAACTTGAGGCATGTAGTTAGCTGCAAACAGGGATGTGAAAAAGTGGGTGATTTTTTGTGTATTCCTAAATATACAAACCCTTCTTGAGATATGGGAAAGGGCAGGGTTTCTTGTTGGATCTGTAGGGCTAGGTTGATGGGAAAGCATTTGCTTTTTTGGAGGTTTAGTTTATAGCCAGAAAAAAGTCCCAAACTGATCCAACAAGGAACACAATTGCAGGGCTACTGGCTATAGGGTCGCTCACATAATAAAGAAGGAGGTCATCAGCATATAGAGACACACGATGTTCCCTGTTTCCTCTCCTAATGCCCTGGAATAATGTAGTTGACCCAAGTGTGATAGAGAGAGGGGCTCAATTGCATTGGCAAAAAGAAGCGGAGACAGTGGGCAGCCTTGACGAGTGCCACGTGTTAATTGAAAATAATCAGATCGCAAATAACTTGTCTGTATACATGCTAAGGGTGAATGATATAAATAGCTTAACCAGGCTACAAAATATTTTGCCAAATCCAAATCTCTCCATGACTCTGAACAAATAAGACCACTCCACTCGATCAAATGCCTTCTCCGCGTCCAAAGAGATAACAGCCTCTGGGCGCAGAGAAGCACTGGGTGAATAGACCACCTGGCAATCGACGGATATTAGAAAAGGAATGACGATTTTTAATGAAACCTGTTTGATCTTCTGAGATTATTTTGTGAAGTTGGCATTCTAAACGGCAAGCCAGCGCCTTCGTCAAAATTTTTACATCCACATTCAAAAGTGAGATGGGGCGGTATGATCCACATTGGTCTCCTTGCCCCCCCCTCCCACCCCCCTTTTTTTAAGAAGAAGTGAAATAGAAGCCTGTGAAAGAGTGGGGGGTAATGAACCTTTTTCCAAAGATTCTTCAAACATTTCTAAAATAACAGGTGTGAGCTTATCCTTAAATTAATGAATCCTTATAAAATTCTAATGGGTAGCCGTCAGGGCCAGCGGTTTTACCACTCTGCATTGCCATAATGGCATTATTAATCTCTTCCTGCCCAAGGGGTTGGTCTAAATTTTCTACGTCTTCTAATTCCAGAGTGGGTATTTCCAAATTGTCTAAGAAAGTTTCCATATTCATAGTATCCAAGGGGAATTCTGAGGTTTAAAGAGAAGAATAAAAGGCTGTGAAAGTATTGTTTATTTCTTTTGGATTGCTTGTAATGTCTTGGTGTATGTCCCCTATCTGAGGAATAAGCCGTGACGCGGATTGGCGTTTCAGTTGGAGAGCCATAAGCCAGCTTGCCTTATCACCATATTCATAATAAAGACCATGAGTCCGGAAAATTAGTTGTTCTGTTTTGATTAGTAGATAAAAGATTGCATTTCATTTGTAAAATCAGCCCCGGCTTTCGTATTTAATTGGGTGGTGGGTGCTTCAGAATATTTGCCTTTCCAGGGTCAAGATGGATTTTAACAGGGTTTCCATTTCCATCTTACGTTCTTTATTGGCGTATGAAGTATAAGATATGATTTGACCTCTTAAGTAGGCTTTTAAAGTTTCCCAAATTAAAGAACAGGATACGGACTTAGTTTATTTTAATTTCAAGCAATGTGTCTATGTTAGCCGACACAAAACTACAAAATTTTTCATTGGAAAGCAAAAGGGGGTTCAGTTTCCAAAGAGGTTGTTCTTTAATATTTAAAGGAAAGCCTAGGTCCAGTATCACAGGTGAGTGATCTGATATTACTATAGCAGTATATTCAGTTTTCTTAACCCTAGGAATGAAGGGGCTATATATAAAAAAACCTGCGTTTTAGTGAATGTTTATGCCCCTAATTGGGATGATGTTCACTTTGCAAAATAAGGTTCTGTCATTAATTATGCCACATGCAATTATATAATGTAAACATTTGCAATGTTTGCACTCATATTCTGATACTAAATTAATGAGCATTATTACTTTCAATGTTTAATTTTTTGAATCATTGATACAATTGGAGTCCATTGCCTAAGGCAAGTCAGGACTATGCTGATCTCCCAACTTCTGTATTTCAACTATAATAAATATATACACACACACACACACACATATATATATACATATACATATGTGTGTGTGTGTGTGTAGCGTGTGTATATATATATATATAAATATATATATATATATATATATATATATATATAGATATAGATATAGATATAGAATATATATATATATATATACACACACACACACATATATATATATATACACACCACACACACACACACATATATATATATATATACACACACATACATATACACACACATATGTGTGTGTGTGTATATAATACATATATATATATGTGTGTATATATATATACACATACATATATTATACACATATATATATATATATACACATATGTATATATATGTATTTATATATATATATATACAACACATATGTATATAATACACACATGTATATATATATATACCACACACACATAATATACCACATGTGTGTGTGTGTGTGTGTGGTATATATACATATATATTTGTGTGTGTATACATATACATATACACACATGTATATAATACACATATGTATATATATACCACATGTGTATATATATAAAAATACACAATGTATATATATGTATATATATACACACATGTATATATATATATATATATATATATACACACATGTATATATATTTATACACACACATGTGTATATATACACTCACACACACACACACACACACACACACACACACATTGTATATATACACACACACACACACACCCACACACACACACACACACATATATATAATCTGTCCAAAGTTATAAGAATATATATATTCTTTTTACCTATCGGGATATTACGGATGAGCCCGATAAATTCTTGGTCAGCAATTTGTCCTATATAGGACGATAAACACTATGAGCCCTATTATTTACCATGTCACTTAGATGCTGAGAAACAATGCAATCCACAAGGAACTCCCATATATGTAATATGATAAAAATAACTTTTACTGTCTGCAAAAGACTTCCAATTTCTTATAAAAACAAAATATTGTTTTTTAATGCTATTTCTCCAAATTGCAGGTATAACATTCCTTTTGTACATAATTGTTATATTGTGGTATTGTTGACCTCTTTGACCGTCAAACTGTTATAATGGTCTGGTCAAACCTGCAGATAGCCAAATTCATATCTTCATGCCATGGATGAATTTGTACAACAATACATTTCTGCAACTATGAGTCATCATAACTGGTTCAAACATCACTCTCAACATTAATGAGAACCATGACAGTCCAGTTTGGGCCACCAAAGCACCCCTGGCAGCATCCTACTACATTTTCATCAGGCACTGCCCTATCAGACAGAATGAGGAACATAAAAGAACATCTTTCCTCATGTAATATAGCAAAATGCATCCACCGCCCCTGCTCCCGGTTTTCCCACGAGAAACATTTGAGCAATCGGTGATTTAATCTGGACACAAACAGATTAATGGTGAGTAATCCATATTACTGACAATATTTTTTCCCCATGATTTGTTGCCTGCGACAACATTGCCACTTCCTTAGAGATAAACAGCTGAACTAAAACATTTTTAGAATACGCCACATCTAGTTACCCAGATAATCACTTGATAAAGACTTACTTGACCCATGTGATTGATATATGCCACAGCCGTGGTATTGTTCACCTGATTGGACATGCACACTTTCATAGTAGAACAATAGGCATTTAATCCATAAAAAGCTCCTGATACTCCAATAATTAATACAAATGATTGGAGAAAAAAGTTTCTTAGGACAATCCATTTGCAATTCCCTGGTGTTATTTTCCGTAGTCCCCTAAACAAGGGACATATCAAATATTAACTTGATAAGAATAGATATTATACTTATCTTAGCCCAAATAATCACAGAAGTTATCCATCATCCGAGAATACTTGCTTCAGTTTGCAACGGCTGCCAAGCTTATATGTTTAAAGCAGCTTGAGGAACCTTTTCTATCCACCACTTTAATCTGATAAAGTATCCTTTGGTAATTGTATAGGCCTGTCAAAAAGGCCTGCATACTCTTATAATGCTTGTGTTTTCCCTTTTTTGGAGCTTTTTTACTCTTTTACCTAAGCACCTTCTTGGATGGAGGGACAAAGTTTGTCAACAAAGCAATGACACATATTTGTAATATTGACATTTTGTTTCTCGGAAAAAAAAAATTCCCCCATATGGTGCTGAATTACTCCTAAACCCAGAATAGTAATTTAGGAATGTTTATGAATGCCTAAAACATAGTTTTTATTGGATGGGTCAGGACCCTTGCCTCTCAACAGGCTTGTAATTGCTGCACTAATTTGCAGCTGACTCCTGATCAACCTTCCAATTTAAAATGTGATCAAGATAAACCATGACCATGTGTCCTCATTAGTGCAAGTGCTGATCTTCTATCAGTGCAATTGCTGTTCCAATAATTGTGTGAACAACCTAGAACTGAGTTTAATCCATTAGACAATGTCTTAACCTGCGACAGCTAACCCATCTAATTAATTTCAAACACCTGTAAATATGTTAATAAATTGGTACTAAATACCATCCTTCAAGTCTTATAGTAATGATTAACAATTTGTTAATAACAACTGTTTTTCAGTGTTGAAGATGTCCATTTTGATAAAATGTTTTTACACTGTAAAAGTGTGTTTAAAATGATGTCTCGTATGGCTTTACCACGACATCTTCCTTTTCCCTTGGGAAATTTATGATACAAATTTGCTTCCCTCTTCTTTATTGGAGATATTTCGGGTGCAAAGCTAAAATCAATTTGTAGGTTTTCCTATACAGGTGAACCAATTCCTTCTACAAATTTTTTGTAGATCCTTTACACATTACAATAAATCAATCCGTTGTTATGCCATATCATTGATCATAACACACCTGTAATCTCCCACAATTGGAGATTTCATCAACTTCTTCTGTAACAAGTTTTTGCACCTCTTCAAATGTACATGAAGCCTTCTATCCCCAACCATATGGGTTCACATAAGACTGTGTTGGATACATATTTCTTTATCATACTCCTGCCTCTGTTTGATCCATTATCAAATCTTTACATTGGATCATAATTTTGCCAAAGTTTAATGACCAATAGTCTTTCCTTTGTAATCAATGTCTTTGATTTATGCTGAGGCAGGTTTACTCCATAAATAATCAGGAGTTTAACATAACTTGATCTGTATTGACCTGCAAATCTAAAGTGCAAAAATGGTCCCAATAACAATTACATATATAATGGAGTCTTTCTCCATGAATTTATTCTAAGCCATAAAGCCTTTTGTCTGGAGGCCTTTTTTATTAGAACTTTTAAATCATGGCCTCTCTAACATCTTAAAATTTCTCCTCACTGGAGTTTTTCTCATAGCCAAAAGTTTGTGGAGCAACTAAAGTCTTCCTAATGGTAACTTTAACGGCCACCGGTATTGGAACCGGCTCCGCACTAATCTGCCGTCCCGATCGTTGAGTTTTCCCCCGGGACGCTTTTTAAACTACGTTTTTTTTTTCCACCCAGAATTTTTTCTTTTTAACTCCTGGTGGCTCTATACACCAGCCACGGAGTTTGGATATGCCCTGTAAGTAATTCAACTGTACGTACCTGCGGCCCCTTACCTACCGCTGAGAGGAACTGCGCTCTGCCGTTCTTGCTCTGCCGTCAGCGTCGACGTAATGCCAATCATGCGCCAGGCGGGGATTCTTCACGTAGTCACTCACGTGACTCCGAAGTAAAATAGCAGGGGACCGGGCATCAAATAAGATGGAGGAACTGAGTGAAATCCATGTTAGCCGGGAAGTGATGTTGGGTAAATTGAATGGATTAAAGGCCGATAAATCCCCAGCTCCAGATAGGCTGCATCCCAGCGTACTCAAGGAGGTAGCCACAGAAATGGTGGATGCATTAGTGATAATTTTTCAAAACTCCTTAGATTCTGGAGTAGTTCCTGAGGATTGGAGGGTAGCTAACGTAACCCCACTTTTTAAAAAAGGAGGGAGAGAGAAAATGGGGAATTACAGACCAGTTAGTCTAACATCGGTAGTGGGGAAACTGCTAATCAGTTATTAAAGATGGGATAGCAGTACATTTGGAAAGTGGTGAAATCATTAGACAAAGTCAGCATGGATTTACAAAAGGTAAATCATGTCTGACGAATCTTATAGAAATTTTCGAGGATGTAAATAGCAGAGTGGATAAGGGAGAACCAGTGGATGTGTTATATCTAGACTTTCAGAAGGCTTTCGACAAGGTCCCACATAAGAGATTAGTATACAAACTTAAAGTACACGGTATTGGGGGTTCAGTATTGATGTGGATAGAGAATTGGCTGGCAGACAGGAAGCAAAGGGTAGAAGTAAAAGGGTCCTTTTCAGAATGGCAGGCAGTGACTAGTGAGGTACCGCAAGGCTCAGTGCTGGGACCCCAGCTATTTACAATATATATTAATGATTTGGATGAGGGAATTGAATGCAACATCTCCAAGTTTGCGGATGACACTAAGCTGGGGGGTAGTGTTAGGTGTGAGGAGGATGCTAGGAGGCTGCAAGGTGACTTGGATAGGCTGGGTGAGTGGGCAAATGCATGGCAGATGCAGTATGTGAGGTTATCCACTTTGGTGGCAAAAACAGGAGGGTAGACCATTATCTGAATGGTGGTAAATTAGGAAAAGAGGAGATGCAACGAGACCTGGGTGTCATGGAACATCAATCATTGAACGTAGGCATGCAGGTGCAGCAGGCAGTGAAGAAAGCAAATGGTATGTTAGCATTCATAGCGAAAGGATTTGAGTATAGGAGCAGGGAGGTTCTACTGCAGTTGTACAGGGTTTTGGTGAGACCACACCTGGAGTATTGCGATCAATTTTGGTCTCCAAATCTGAGAAAAGACATTCTTGCCATAGAGGGGGTACAGAGAAGGTTCACCAGACTGATTCCTGGGATGTCAGGACTTTCATATGAGGAATGACTGGATAGACTTGGCTTGTACTCATTAGAATTTAGAAGACTGAGGGGGGATCTTATAGACACTTACAAAATTCTTAAGGGGTTGGATAGGCTAGATGCAGGAAGATTGTTCCCGATGTTGGGGAGGTCCAGAACAAGGGGTCACAGTCTAAGGATAAGGGGGAATTCCTTTAGGACCGAGATGAGGAAAACATTTTTCACACAGAGAGTGGTGAGTCTTTGGAATTATCTGCCACAGAAGGTAGTTGAGGCCAGTTCATTGGCTATATTTAAGAGGGAGTTAGATGTGGCCCTTGTGGCTAAAGGGATCAGGGGGTATGGAGAGAAGGCAGGTACAGGATACTGAGTTGGATGATCAGCCATGATCGTATTGAATGGTGTTGCAGGCTCGAAGGGCCGAATGGCCTACTCCTGCACCTATTTTCTATGTTTCTATGTTTCTATTATTTAACGCAAACTATATGCCTTTATTAACTAAATTGAATGGGTTGATTAAATTCTGGAAAACACTGCCGATGTCCTTAATAGGCAGAAAAAATGCCATAAAAATGATCTTCTTACCACAAATACTGTACCTATTTCAATCATTACCAAGGGGTGGAAGATTGCAACCTTCACGTGGTCCGCACTGTTTCGACTAATGCAATCAACTCGACGTGCACAAATGGAAGATCAAATAGAACAAGTTGTCCAACAACTTTAGGCTGTGCAAGCCACACGAAAGAAGAAGAATCATTACCAATATATTTACCAAATGTTTTTTTTTAAATGATTCTCTGATATTACAATTTTCATATGGGACTATAGATCACATAGAATTCAAAGAAAACATCTGTGTAAATCTAAAGAATTTGGGGAACTGACACTCCCTAATTTGTTGTACTACTATTGGGCAATGAATATTAAAAATATAATTTACTGGTTGGACAGTTCTGCCCAACAAGTAGTTTGGATAAGAATGGAGAGAGGATTGTTCCCCCTATAATATAGGAGCGATTCTTCTTTCTCCGATGAAACTGAACAATAAAATATATAAGAAGAATCCAATTATTCACAGCATAATACGAAGTTGGAAACAAATAAAATTAACTTTAAAATTAAGAAACGTATCGCTTCTTTCCCCAATAATTAACAATCCCTCATTCAAACCATCTATTATTGATAAAACATTTATCTATTGGGAAAGAATAGGAATTAAAATGATTGGAGATATGTATGAAATGGGAAAACTTCTATCATTCCAACAACTACAACTAAAATATAATCTGAAAAGTAACCAATATTTCAAATACCTTCAAATTCAAGACTATTTGATAAAATATATACAAGGATATCAAACTCTAACCAGATTTATTAGAGGAAGGAATGAACAGAAAAGCAGAATCAAGCAATTTAATATCATATTTATATAATATAATTTTAAATATAGAAACACCAACGACAGAGGTAATTAGAATGGACTGGAAACAAGAGTTATTGATAAAAATCCCGAAAGACAGATGGGAAAAAAATCTATTATATGTACATAAATGTTCGATTAATGTAAGGCATAACTTAATTCAATTTAACATTTTACAAAGATTATATTACTTGAAAACCAGATTGAATAAAATATTTCCAAACGTTTCACCCATTTGTGACAAATGTCTAACTCAAAATTCCACTATGGCATATTCCTTTGTCTCCTGTACAAAACGTCATAAATTTTGGAATGAAATCTTCGGAACTTTTGCAAAACTATTCAACACAAAATTGAACCCCAATACAGAACTGATTATCTTTGGATCAATGGAAGAGGGATGTAAATTAACTACGTTCCAAGAAGCTCTCTTTAATTATGGTTTAATAACAGCAAAAAAACGTAGACTTAAATTTTGGAAAAACGCATTCACGCCAACGTTTAAAATGTGGATTTCAAATATGTCGGAAACGCTACATCTTGAAGAAATGAGATTCCTCCTACTAGGCAAAGTAAACCAATTCTTAATGATTTGGTCTCCTTTTATCGACTTCTTACAAGCATACGGTGCACCATAACATAACCTTAGAAATTAAATAGTTCAGAACCGGGTGACGGATGGGTAAAGATATTAAATAGGTATATCTCTCCTAATTTATTTTCTTTCTATTTTCTCTTTTTTTTCAATCTCTTTAGCTTCTTATCTCTGCTTTTTGTCTCTCTCGCTATTCATTTCTACTCTCTTGTCTATCTATTTCAACACTCTTCATTTTCCTCTTTCTATCACTGCTCTTTTATTATTAAATTAAAAATAAGAAGTTGTACAAGAATGATAACGTGTATGCATGTATCAGGTACTTAGGTACCTCATTACTGTACTTACTTCTAACAAAAATAATTTTAAAAAAAAATATTCTTTTTACATTCTTTATACCCCTCAAGCACCTCATTTACTCCATGCTGCCTGTATTTATTGTAGATCTCTCTTTTTCCAAACAAAGTGTCCAATTTCCCTTGAAAACCATGGCTCTTTAGAATTATTACTCTTTCCTTTCAACCGAACAGGGACATAAATATTCTGTCCTCTTAAATTTTCACCTTTAAATGTCCTCCATTTCTCTACTACATCCTTCCCATAAAACAAAATGTCCCAATGCACTCCTTTTAGATCCTTTCGCATCTCCTCAAAGTTAGCCTTTCTCCAGTCAAAAATCTCAACCCTTGGTCCAGTTCTGACCTTCTCCATAATTATATTGAAACTAATGGCATTGTGATCACTGGACCCGAAATGCTCCCCAACACACACCTCCATCACCTGACCTGTCTCATTTCCTAACAGGAGGTCCAGCACTGCTGCTTCTCTAGTAGGTACCTCTATGTATTAATGCAAAAAAACTATCCTGCACACATTTTACAAACTCCAAACCATCTAGCCCTTTTACAGAATGTTTTTCCCAGTGTATGTGTGGAAAATTGAAATCTCCCACAATCACTACCTTGTGCTTACTACTAATATCTGCTATCTCCTTACATATTTGCTCTTCCAATTCGCGCTCCCCATTAGGTGGTCTATAATACACTCCTATAGGTGGTGCTACACCTTTCCCACTTCTCAGTTCCACCCAAATAGCCTTCCTAGAGGAGCCCTCTAATCTATCCTACCAAAGCACTGCTGTAATATCTTCCCTGACAAGCAATGCAACACCTCCCCCTCTTGCCCCTCTATCACATTCTATCATACTTGAAGCAACAAAATCCTGGAATTATTAGTTTCCGATCACAGCCATCCTGCAATCATGTTTCACTAATCGCCACAACA
This sequence comes from Okamejei kenojei, assembly GCA_035221665.1. Taxonomy (NCBI): domain Eukaryota; kingdom Metazoa; phylum Chordata; class Chondrichthyes; order Rajiformes; family Rajidae; genus Okamejei; species Okamejei kenojei. Next base: position 43,969,542 of record CM069133.1, read on the forward strand.
TCATACTTCCAGGTGTCAATCCAGGCTCTAAGCTCATCCACCTTTCTTAGAATGCCCCTAGCATTCAAATATACACATTTAAGAAACCCATCACTTCTAATTCTCTGTTTATTATTCTTTTCTTCTTTCTCCCCTACATGTTGGGTCTGAGTGCTTCCCTTGTCTGCCTCCTGCCTCACACACTGTCTACTGGCTTTCTTGATTTGAGTCCCTCCCCCCAACCATTCTAGTTTAAAGTCTCCCCAGTAGCCTTTGCAAATCTCCCTGCCAGGATATTGGTTCCCCTCTGGTTCATGTGCAACCCGTCCTTTTTGTACAGGTCACACCTTCCCCAAAAGAGGTCCCTATGATCCAGAAACTTGAATCCCTGCCATCTGCACCAGCCCTGCCGTCTGCACCAGTGCATTTATCCTCCACCTCACTCCATTCCTAATCACATTGTCGCGTGGCACAGGCAGTAATCCTGAGATTGTTACTTTTGCAGTCCTTTTCCATAACTCTCTTCCTAACTCCCTAAATTTTCCTTTCAGGACCTCTTCTCTTTTTCTATCTATGTAATCGGTACCTATATGTACCACGTCCTCGGGCTCCTCTCCCTCCCATTTCAGGATATCTTGCACACGTTCAGACACATCCCAGACCCTGGCACCAGGGAGGCAAACTACCATTCGGGTCTCCTGACTGCGTCCACCGAATCGCCTATCTGACCCCCTAACTATAGAGTCCCCTATTACTGTTGCCCTCCTCTTCTTTTCCTTACCCTTCTGAGCAACTGGGCTGGTCTCTGTGCCGGAGGCCTGGCTGCTGTTGCTACCCCCAGGTAGGCTGTCCCCCCCAACAGTACTCAAACAGGAGTACTTATTGCCAAGATGTACAGCCACCGGAGTACTCTCTTGTCCCTGCCTCTGCCCCTTTCCCCTCCTAACCGTGACCCACTTGTCTTCCTCCTGTGGACTTGGAGTGACCACCTCTCTATAACTCCTCTCTATGACCTCCTCACTCTCCCTGACCAGACAGAGGTCATCGAGCGGCTGCTCCAGGTTCCTAATACGGTCCCTTAGGAGCCCCATCTCAACGCACCTGCCGCAGATGTGGACGTCTGGAAGGCTATCAGATGCCATGACTTCCCACATCTGAAATCCAGAACAGTAAACTGCCCTAGCACTCATACTCCTCCCTTACCTTAATTAAGGGGGGTGTGCAGGCAGTGCAAAAAGGAACTGCAGATGCTGAACCCCGGAACAAAATACAAAGTGCTGGAAGAAATCAGCAGGGCAGGCAGCATCTGTGGAGGGAATGGACATATAATGTTTGAGGTTGGGGTCTTTCCTCCGACTGGCCCAGGAGCGGTTGGAGCGGCTGGTGCATCGTCCGGGCAGTAAGTTTAAAAACAGAGCGCGGGGCTTTGTTCCACAGAGGCCCAGGAGCGGTTGGAGCGGCTGGTGTAGCGGCTGTGGATGGCACGATTGCTTATGCTGCTGCTTATGCTGCTGCTTCTTCTTGCTGATTGAATGGCGGTACTGGCTCGAAGGGCCAAATGGCCTATTCCTGCACCTATTGTCTATTATCTAAATGCCACTGTTGTATCTCCACCACCAATATCCCTGGCAGTGTCACAGGCCTGGAACCGTTCTGACTGTTTCTCCTTTCTACATCTCTCATAATTTTATATACTTCCATCACCAATTCCACTCCTAATATCTCTCTCCCCATCACCATGCAACAGTGGGTGAACAATGCCAGTCCTCATTCCTGATGGTCCAGGACCACAAAATGGATGTGCCTCCTTCCCTATTACAGTCTCTAACAAATGCTGAACCCTGAGGCCACTCTACCTTACCCAGTAAAGTCTTCTTCTTCATGCTTACGGCATGCACAGCTTAATGTTGTGGACACCAAAACGCTACATCTATTTGTTTGTGCACGTCAGGTTGATTGCATTAGTCAAAGCAGGGTGGACCATGTGAAGGTTGCATCTCCCATCCCACCTAGTCCTGCGGACAATCCCTGAAGTCCAACTTCAGGACAGGGGGAGTGGATGGCATACATTTGCACCTAAAGGATTCTCACTTCAAACTGAGGTTTGATGCGGTGAACAATGACCAATATAGGTCATTGGGTGCACTAGGATTTGAAACGTGTTTGAGGAGTCAGAATGCCATAGATAGATTACATAGGGGTTTGAGGTTCCAACAGTTAGTGAGAACGAGAGACAACATCTTGTCCCTCGGACAAAGGAAAGCAAAGGACAATTAATTTCAATAACTTGGCAATGATCACAGGTGAAATTCATTTGTTTTAGACCCTTCCAGAACTTAGCTGTTGCAGACGACTCTATGGAAGTGGATCTTTTACTAGAAAATATTAATTAATATTTTTGTCAGAATGTTGGTTGCAGCAATGAGGAAATTTTACTTCGGAGTCACGTGAGTGACTACGTGAAGACCCCGCCAGGACGCATGCGCGACATATCGTCGAACGCATTGCGGAAGCGACAGTCGGGAGGAGCGCCGCTCCTCCAGCGCGAATTTTGAAAAATTACTGAAGGTAAGTCTTACCTTTTCTGGTGAGCGTGGCGACTCGGGGTGATTTCTTTTTCAGAACGGAGGAAGCACCATGGAGTCGCGCAAGGGAGAGCAGCAGCTGATACCGCTGCTGTGGAAGCAGCCAGCAGCGTGCCGTCTCTCCAGAGCTGCAGGTGCTGCCAGCAGCTGCCGGCTTCTCGCCGCTACAGACCGCAGGTGCGCCGCGGTCGGCGGCAAAACCACCCGGAAGTCGGACAGGTCCGTTGACTCGGCTGGGTCCGGACCTGAAGACACCCCGTTCACGGATAGGGACGGCGGGCGTCTTTCCCGCGGGAGCGGGTGGGGAGCAGTGCTCCAGCGTGACCTGCTTATGCAGGGGCAGAGTCACAGTGGGTCTCCTCGCAGACCCACGGCAGGATCCTTTCAAGGACTGCCAAATGTCTCACCCTCTTCGCAGGGGAGCATTAGGGGTCAGAGCTGGGCTGACCCTGAAGAAGGGGCAATGGCTGAACAGTCAACTGTGAGGGGTGCCAGAAGAGAGAGCAGCAGAAGATTTGTGGGAACACATGCTGTATCAACTCAAGAAGGACTGCCTATACAAAGCTGCAAGCCAGTACAAAATACATGGCTACAAACCAGCTACAGGAGCAAGCCATTAACTTTATGGCTGGGAAGTACATTGCTCCAGAGAACTCAATTTCTCTTAAAGTACCAGCAGTCTATTACCCCATCTGGGGCAACAGGAGCCCATCTATAAGGAGCCAGGAGGGGAAGCTCCAGAGGAAACTGCTGGCTGCTAAAATCACAGCAGTACCAGGACAACTGATGGGGTTGATTTGCCTGAAGAGTTACTAGATGCTCTAGCAGACTGTGTAATACTCAGTGGAGATTAACAGTTACAGGAAGAGCATCATCAAGAAGTGCGGAATTATGCGAGACAAGTAGCACACAGGCGCCAAAATTGCTGTTGGGGGACCTCCCGAAGCAGGTGAAAGACCTGCATGAGGAAGCCAAGGCTATAGGCCTGATCAAGGTGCCAAGCACCTCTAAAACCCACTATCAACAGCGGCAGCACCCCTACACACCCACCAGACATCGGTGCTATGGAAGACCATCTGGTGGTGAAAGCTCGAAGGCCAGCCCACCTGCACAGCGGTCTTTCAGACCATGGCCCAGCCCGACCTTCATAGAAAATGCGCCAACCCCACAACGCAGCAACACAATACCAGAAGAAACAACTGCGGAGACAACCCACACAACACCGGTAACCATGGAGGTAGGTGGGTCTGGTTGTCTTAAAAAACATTGCATGTCCGATTCATCAAAAGTTGGGGGACGGTTGCACTTGTTTCATCATGTGTGCTGCACTTTTACCTCTGAACTTTTACATACTCGGAAGTATTCAGAATTACAAAATTGAATTTGTATACGAACTACCGTCCCAGTTCAGCATACGCCTAGCAGGAAGTTCATACTTCACAAAAAGAGAGAACAGCAGGCCATGCTGAACTGTTAAGACTAAACACAAAAGGGATTGAGAAAACAATCAGAGAATTTCAAGAGTTCGTATCAAATATATTTATAAAAACTAAAAAGATGGTGGTTGCCGTATCATTACAGATTTGACCGAACTAAATACTTCCGTTCAGTATGCCCATTTCAAAATAGACACATTTGTCACACACAGGGTCATCGTAAATACCTGAAATTTATCTGGATGGGACAGCTATGGCAGTATGCCTTATCCAATGGGTTGTCATCAGCACCCAGGCTATTACAAATTCATTAAAACCAGCTTCAGCATACTTAAAGAAACATAACCATATCGTCATGGCTTACCTTGATGATATTCTCATTGTAGGTGAAAATTGGAGCTGGCTACATTGGTGGTATCAGCCACAACACAGAGATTTAACGTACATCCAGATAAGTCAAAATTGGAACCCTCCACTACCATGGATTATTTGGGGTTCACTATTGACTCTGTTCATATGTCTATCACCTTGCCACCAAACAAAGTGACAGACTTGATGGGAGTATGCAAAAGCCTCACTGGCATCAGGGAACCATCCATTTGGCAAGGAGTAAGAGTGATTGGGAAATTGGTGGCTGCGTTCCCAGCAGCACAATTGGACCACTCCATTATTAAAACCTGGAAGAGGGAAATTTTAGCTCTCAAAAATCATGCAGGCCATTTCAATAGGCCTATGCAACTACCAGGGAAAGTAAATCAGAATTAAACTGGTGGATAGAAATGTTCAATATTATCCTAACCCCATCACCCCATTCTATATCCCTAGGGTACATTACAGACTGATTCCAGTGCTAAAGGTTGGGGAGCAACTAATACCACCGCAAGTTGTGGTGGCAGATGAGTGCACAAAAATTATTCTGTTTAAAGCACTAGCAATTAATTATCTAGAAATGCTGGGAGCGTTTTCATGGACTCAGGGCCTACTGCTCAGATGAGCACCAGTTGCATGTACGGTACAAATTGATACCACAGTGGGGGCCTATATATAATCATATGGGTGAAATAAAGTCGATATCATGTGATGAATTGCCTAATAATATCTGGCACTGGTGTCTGGGAGAGAGATTTGGATCTCAACCACTTACCTTCCAGGTAAGCTAAATACAGTGGCAGACACCAGGTCACGTAAATTCAACGACAACATTTAATGGATGTTGGATCGGAAAGTGTTTACAGATATTATAGATCGGTATGGGACACCAGATATCGACTTTTTTTCCATCCAGACTAATTCACCAACTACCAACATATGTTGCTTGGGAACCAGACCCAGGGGCAGCAGCGATGGACGATTTCTCGCTGCATTGGGGGGGGGGGGGGATTTGTTTTGCTATGCATTTTCCTCTTCTGCCTCATCAGGCGAGTCTTACAATAATTAAACAAGACGCCGCATCGGGTACCATGGTTCCCAACAGTACAAAGATGGTCTCAGAACCCTGCATCTGGATCAACAACGGCCAAGGAGGTTGGCACACCCCGTGCGGGAAAGTATCCGTGCCATGACTGTATGAACTTGTTGATTTGCAGTTTCTGAACAGGCCATTTCTGGGATATGGACTCTCCGACAGGACGATCAATACCATCTCAGCATCGTGCAGGGAGTCCACGAGAAGACAGTACCTGACATATGTCAGGAAATGGGAAGTGTTCAGCACCAGGACGAACACTACATATGACTCAGCCACCAACACTGAAGTGCTGGAGTTCTGGCCACCCTTCATTTCGATGAAGGATTGAGTTACAGTGCCATTATTGTGCAAGGAGTGCCCTATCTAATATCTGGGCAGAGGGAGTGATCACCTGGCTATAGGATCACACCCACTAGTACCTAAACGAATGAGGGGTATTTGTACTCTATTCCCCCCAGGCCCAGATACACCTATATATGGGACATAGGTAGTACACCATGTTACGAGGATGGACACCAATATCGGGGCTCACTCTGGACAAACTAATATCCTAGATGGGAATGATTATGGCATTTGGATCAGCACAACGGGTCCAGTCCTTACACAAGCTAGAATAGGACGTCATGTCTGTCACAAATGGCAGATAACCTGCTACATACAGGGGTACTTAATCAAGACTGACCCGGTTCCTTTGGCCAATATTAGAGTTCTGGCCTATCCTGCAGATAGTCGGCCCTGCATAGTGACACATATTTTTCAATATATAGTCACCAAGACACTTATGGGCACGGAGAGAGCTTTCTCATTAGCCATAAATGCCCTCACCTAAGGTCACAGTGCAAACCATATCCAGATGGTTCGGGTGGTATTACATGCAGTGGTGAATACTAATGTTTCAAATCTCACTCCAACAGGGCTGCATCTACATCGGACGCTAGGATGATGGGAGTTCCTATGGACCACATCCTTGCAACAGCGGGGTGGAGCAATGAACGCATTCAATGCTTTATAATAAACCCGTGGCCGATCCTGAGACGTTTGCAGGGAAAAATTAAGTTCTGTAAAATAAATTACCCAATGTGGGGCATATTATTTTAGGTATGAATAATACCTTTATTGTTTTTCAGCACAGTGTCGTGTGTGAAATACGTTCATCATCCGTCCCAGAATGGCAGTGTGTGAGCATGGTCTCGTTCCAGGACATGAAATCACAGAGCTTTGAAATCTTCACGTAGTCACTCACGTGACTCCGAAGTAAAATAGTAAGATTAAATGAGAACTTACCAGTTTGAAGTTTGATCTTTATTTTATGAGGAGTTACGATGAGGGATTACGTGCCCTCCGCTCCCAAAACCCTCTATTATAAAGTTCAACTGGTATGGAAGTTCTCTCTTATCTTACTATATTAGTCTACTCTGGTATCTGTGATTTCACACCACTGCTTTGAAGAATGTCGCGCATGCGTCCTGGCGGGGTCTTCACGTAATCCCTCATCGTAACTCCTCATAAAATAAAGATCAAACTTCAAACTGGTAAGTTCTCATTTAATCTTACTATTAAAGGGCATAACACAACTAACAGAAGTAGGCCAGTGGTATGAATATTGATTTCTCTAACTTCTATAAAGTAACCCTTGCTTTCCATCGCTCTGTGTTCCTCCCCACCCTAGTTCTCTGACTAGTTTCATTGTCCTTCTGATTAATTTTACTGATTGTATGACTCCTTGTTACCTTCCCCTCAGCTATTCTACATCTCCTTATCATCGTCTGCTTTGATCTGTCATTTTTAAATCTTACTCCTCCATATCTCTAGACTCCCTCCCCCGACTCTCAGTCTGAAGGATCTCGACCTGAAACGTCACCCATTCCTTCTCTGCAGAGATGCTGCCTGTCCCGCTGAGTTACTCCAAAATCCAACAGGAGGCCAGAAGTAAGCCAATTAGCCAGGCCATTCAATAAGATCATGATCATGATTCTCTTCATATTTTTTGACTCATTTGTGGTTCAAATATCTGTCAGTCTCTGCCTTGAACAATAAAGTCTGTACTGTCTGTTTGTCGACAGTACAAACCTTGCTTGTTGTTATACCTGTCCAAGTGTCTTTTACATGCTGTTATAGTATCTGCTTCAAATACCTCCTCAGGCAGCTCATTCCATATACCCACAACCCTCAGATTAAAAACCACCATTTGAGTGAAGAAATGGTTCTTCATAACTTACACCTTATTCTGAAACATTTCCTGCAGAAACCCCCACTTATGCTAAAGCATTCTCTCAGCCTTAATGCCGAAAATTCCCATCAAAATCATATGTTTTTCAAACAGATCGCCCCTAATTTATTGGCATCCATGAGTACAGGCTCAGTCTTTTTATTGGATCACTCCACTGATCCTTCTCTGCATTGCCTAAAATGAAACTGTATGCTTCATTATGTCTGGAGAGTAAAACTGAATGCAGTGCTCCAGGTCTGATCTCACAGCACCATGCAACATTCCTAACATTTATACCTCATATCCTTTGCTATAAAAGTCAACATTTCATTTGCCTCCTAATTACTTGCCCTGCCTGCACAAACCAATATGTTTCTGAACCACAGAAAAACAATGCGGAAAAAGTGTCAAGAAGATTTACGAGGATGTTAGAACAGCACAGCACCATGTTGCCAGGAATGGGGGTGGCACGGTGGTGCAGTGGTGGAGTTGCTATCTTTCAGCACAATATATTCGGGTTCAATCTTAACGATGGGTGCTGTCTGTACGGAGTTTTACACAATCCCTGTGATTACGTGGGTTTTTTCTGGGTGCTCCCGTTTTCCCCCACACTCCAAAATGCTGCAGGTTTGTCTGTTAAATGGTTTCAGTAAAACTTTTAATTACCCCCAGTGTGTAGGATAGTGCTAGTGTACAGTGTGATCACTGGTCGGCACAGACTCGGTGGGCCAGGGGGCCTGATCTCATGCTGCATCTCTAAAGTCTAAAGACTGGATGGCCTCGCTGTAGAAGGAGATTGGGTAGGCTAGGACTTTATTCCATGGAGTTCAGAAGGCTGAATTAAAGGGTGATCTTACATATGTGTATAATGTTATGAAGGGAATGGATAGGGTTAATGCAGTCTTTTACCCAGAGTAGGGGAATCAAGAACCAGAGGACATGGGTTTAAGGTGAGAGGAGAAAGATTTAATGTGACCTTGAGGGGCAGCATTTTTATTCAGAGGGTGGTGGGTATAGGAATGATCTGCCAGAGGAGGTAGTTGAGGCAGATATTGTAAAAACATTTAACAGACACTTGGACAGGTATGAAAAGTTTAGAGGGATATGGGCCAAACATGGGCAAATAGAACTAGCTTAGTTGGGGCATCTTGGTCAGCATGGACCAGTTGGGCCGAAGAGCCTGTTTCCGTGATGTGTGACTCTATGACTCTAATGATTTAGGAGGTTGTTAACTCTTAACCATTCTGCTTTAATGTAAATTCTACATGTCATCTCGATCGATCACTGGTGATTTCTGAGATCAGCCTTCGGAAGGCAAAAAACAGGTGGCAACACGAGGTTGCAGAGCACCACTTCCTTAGCACCAAGGATTCCGTAGTATCGCTGAACTAACATGACATGTGTGTGTATCAGGTTAATAAATGTTGTGTAAACTAATGCACATTGGTATAGATGAACATACTGTAGTCTCATATAACAATGTTCAATATGTTATTTACCTATTATCAGCTTGGTATTCAAAGGAACCTCTTTGGATAATTTACCTTGTCGTGGTGAAGAGGCTTGCGTGCCCCAATGATTCCGAGAGTGATGCCGTCGGAAGCACCAGCGACTGGTTGGGCCACCCATGACTGTAAGGTTGAGGATGAGGGTCCAGACTAAGAACAATCCAACCTACAAGACCTCAACGGCGGACCAAGCGGACAAAGTTATCTTGAACTCAATGGCTGTGAAGGCGGATGAAGGCTGCAAGGATCTATCAGCGCCAGTCGTCTTTATTCCCTTGCCTTTGGAATGAGTTGATTGATTTGTGAAGGACCGTGTGCTTCTTAGAGTGCAACATCAAGTACACGTTAAACAAACACACGCACAGGCATCATCGTTCTGTGAGCAGCACAAAATTTCTACTCATAAGCCACCTGAGAGTCCATAAAAACATAGAACGTAGACCATCATCCTCGACCTCGAGGGATAGCCATGACGATTCAAAGGAAGGACTAAGCCAGAGTAAGGGCACAGGCCACATGCACCTTTCAACATGGCATTGGAGCAAGGCAACTCTTTACCTGCTGTTGCAAAAGAGGAAGCTAATACCATCCATTACGATTGTTCCATTATTTTACATCTCTATTCCAAGTCTATGATTATTATAACTACTAACTTTGAAACTTTGTTTCCTTTTCGCTTTTCACTACCTGTTGCACTCATGTATAGAAATTAGGTGCAGGAGTAGGCCATTCAGCCCTTCGAGCCTGCACCGCCAATATGTTTTTGATTGTACTCATGTATGGATGTTTTTTAAAATCTGGATAACAATTTATTTTACACTGTTTCTCAGCATACATGGCAATAATAAACCAATACCATTATGGCCCTGTCCCACGGTACGAGTTCATTCCAAGAGCTCTCCCGAGTTTAACAAAAATCAGACTCGTGGTAAGCTTGGAGAATGAATGTAGCGGGTACGTCGGAGCTCAGTGTCGTCTCTTAGCAGCTCGTAACGCTAACGGCAGGTACTCGGGAAGACTCGCTAACAGCAGGGCCGCTTGGGAAGACTCGTGAAGAATTTTCAACATGTTGAAAAATGTCCACGAGAGCCCCGAGTACCGACGAGCGGCCATTACCATAAATCTCCGAGTTCGAATCAGGGCAAACTCGGGAGAGCTCTTGGAATGAACTCGCATCTTGGAGAACATGGATGAGTGATGTTTCAGATTGTGACCCTTCTTCAGATAGTTGCCAATCACCAGTTGGCAATAAGCCTTTCAGAACTTCTGATGATATTCAGTCAATATTTTTTTTGATATAGACTTAATAGATAGCGCTTTTGTATATAGTAACAATATGCATGTTAGCTATTATTTTGGGAAAATGCTTTTCAGTATGGCTGGTTTAAATTAAGTTGTTTATTTGAATACAGCAAAGTTTCCCAAGTAGACAGAGAACTTCAGTGGAAGCTGGGGATTCATCAAGGAAACATCAGGAACATTGGTGGCTGGAGGTGAGTTAATCCTTCACATTTGCTGCCTGACCTGCTGTACAATTCCAGCACTTCCTGCTGCTATTATGTCTTCACTGATATTCCTTTGCAAATGTCCTTAGTTGTGAACTGGCTTTTCAGTCACCCATTTTTCAGTAGATTTAATTAATTGCAAACACATTTTAAAGGACAAAAGTGATTGGGAATAGATAAAGCAAATGTTTTTTTCCCAAGGTATGGGAATCAGGGACTAGAAGACAGAGGTTTAAGGTGAGAGGGAGAGATTTAATAGTAATCTGAGGGGAACACAGAAGGTGCTAGGTATTTGGAATGAGCTGCCAGAGGACATAGTTAAGGCAGGTGCAATAATACCATGTAAAAGACATTTGGAAAAGGTACATACATAGAAAATGTTTGGAAGATTAAGAGGCAAAACGTGGTGGCCAACTCAGTACATAACATTCAAGCTGAGGCCTCACCATTGTTTATTCATTTCTAAGCTTTTGCATTTTGCCCTCTATTCTCCAAAGCAAAGGTTTTGAATACTATGTTCACATCTTTGAAGATGTTGTTCACTTTCAGTGATTGATGTACAACTTCCGCCAAGTCTTTCTGATTCTAGAAATATTTTGCCATTTAGATTTTTTTTCCAGCAAAACATGTCACTTCACAATTATATCTGTTTAATTTCATCTGCTGCACATCTGAAACCCCTTTGAATATCTCCAAGTACTATCATGACTGTGTTGCATGTCCAAACATTGTATCATCTGCAAACTTTAAAATATTGCCCTGTCGGCCCAAATCCAGATTAATTACATATATCAAAAAGTCTAATGGTATTTCTAACAAGGGACACCATGGTATATATAGTTCCTTCCAGTCTGAAAAACAAATATTATTCTCTGTTTTCTGTTTCTCTGGTAAGTTTTTTTCATCGCAGCGCTACTGTTCCCTTTAATCTTATTTTTGCTAACAATTGCACGGTTCATGGATCATGTTAATGCTCTTTGCAAGAGGGGCAGGGAGCAAGGAATGTAGCCAATTCTAATGTTCCAATTTTATTCTATCTTCTGATGTATCATGAAATAAACATGATGTTCTTCTACAGTGTTCTACATCATTACTTCAAAGGCTATTCTGAAGTAGCAAGGTGTACCAGTGAACTCTTAAATTCACTTTTGTTTTGCTTTAAGGGAAGATAAATGAAGAAAGGTGCTTTGAGTGCAGCCAGAACAAGTCCAACATTATGAAGAAAGTCACCATGCTTTGTTATGTTTTCTGCAGCCCTCCAGACGTTTAACTGCAGTCTCCTCATGAATGAGATTTTCCTAATCAGATTATTAATGAATTGAAATGTGCACCTGAACCAGACATTGAGACTAACAATCACTGCTAAACATGATCCATTGGACTGCAAACCATGTTATGGCACCAACTAAATTTCCCCTTGCTTATATAAAGTAATTGATAACAAACTGTTGAGAGATTTTGTTTAGGTTAAATTAATACATTTATTTGCAAGACTTTCACAGCAGCAGCAATTAGGTTACAAAATCACTAATCCCAGACTATGTGTGAAATTAGTTCCCTCTCTATTGATCTGGAAGCAAGAGATAAGTGTTTAATTGTTATATGCACTGACAACGGAACAATGATATTCTTACATACAACAGCCTAACAGGTCCATAAACACAATGACGAAGAGATAATATTTAATAATTTAAAGGATCAATAAATTAATAACCTTAATGATCAAAGCTGAAATCTTGAGTGCAACTAAAGACAATCCATGGAGGTTCACAGGTGCTTAGGTTAGTGTAACGTAATTTAGTTTATTTTAGTTTGGTTCAGAGATACAGCATAGAATCTGACTTTCGGCCCACTGAGTCCATGCCAACCAATAATCACCCGTACACGAGTTCTATGTTATCCCAGTTTCTCATCCTACTCACTGGGGGCAATTTACAGAAACCAATTAGCCTACAAACCTGCACGTCTTTGAAATGTGGGTGGAAATCAGAGCCCTCACAGTAAACCCATGCGGTCACATGGAGAATGTACAAACTCTATACACACAGCACCCTAGGAATCCCAATTAGGCCAACTTTGGACAACTCCACCACTGTGCATAAAAGCAAGAAGCACTGACCGAGATGTCGATCCACAGAATGACTTGACATTCCTGTGAGTCCGATCAAAAAAACTTGAGATAATGGTTGCTCCAGATAAAGAATACCTTCTAATCGTTATCCAGAATCCAAGTGAATAAAGTCAGAATGGATATCTAAAAGGCATCAAGGAGAACATTCAATTGTTAGACCTTAATTATAATGTTATTAGTGAAAACTGAATTTGTGAGCAATAGTTATGAACCAAAAGTTCTTAACGTGCTTTTTTTTTTTAACACTTTAAAAATAAAGAACAATGCAGTGCACCTTGAATTTCTTTTTTTAAATGGTCATGATCGGACCCGGGTCTCTGTTACTTTTTCGGCAGTAAAGGGCCTGTCCCACTTGGATGACCTAATCCACGAGTTTAGAAGACCCTAGACGAGTTGAAAAAAAAGTCAAGGTCGTGTTGACTCGCCGAAGTAAAAGACCTACGACGTCCGACGACTATGTCTACGATCTCCTACGACTATGTCTACGACCTCCTACGACCCCCCTCGACCTCAGTCTTCCACACCTAAGACCAACTACGACTAGCTACGAGTGGAAAATGATCACATGATAAAATTATGTAATGTTTGCTTTTTTTTTTCTCGGGCCAGTTACCGACCTACGACTACCTACGACTATCATCACGGCCTACTACGACCTACCTACGACCTACCTTTGAGTAAAAAGCATCAATTTTTTCCACGCCGACCTTTTTTTTATTCGTGGACATTTTTTATCAAGCTGAAAAAAACGGCGCGACTACTTGAGGCCCCGTTTACGCGGAGACCACTCATGAGCATGAGGACGAGTTACGAAGACCTCCTACGACCTTGTGACGACCATGTTGCGAGTATGAGTCAGGGGCAAACTCCGCAGAGGTCGCCAATTAGGTTGTGAAAGTGGGACAGGGGCTTAACTCTACCACTGTGCTACTGTGCCATAGTGTGAAAGAGCCTCATGGTTGTTTGGAAGAAGCCATTCTAGTACTTGGTGGTCACCGTAGGAGTTTTCAGACTCCTATACCTTCTTCCCTATGTTAGGAGCAAAATGAGGTCTGGACTAGCATGATATGGGTCTTTGATGATACTGCCTGCCTATTTGAAGCAGTTCTTCCTATAGATCCCTTTGAATGCCAGTATCTGTGACAGTGTCTGCCACTCTCAGTAATCTCCTCAGTTCATGGGTGTTCGAGTTGCCAAACCAGGCCATGTTACTCTCTTATAAGTCAATATGCTCCCTAATGTAGAAGTACAATGGATTATTCATCTTCACTCTTTTGCTCACTCTTCTAATGAAGTAGATGAACCACCTTTGCGATTCTGACAAGCAACCAGTATTATTATACATTGGGTGTGCTTGTGGGTCCGGGATTTGCTTGCTTTGGATATCACTTAATGGGCCTGTCCTACTTAGGCGACTTTTTAGGCGACTGCAGGAGACTCTGAAGTCACCACATGGTTGCCGGGGTGTTGCCTTCATGGGCGTGAGTAGTTCCTGCATTCAACACTGGTGTAGCCAGCAGCTAGCTTGCAATGATAAAGCAAAAGACTGGAGATCTTCTCTTAATGTATGGATTTCAATGTTCACAATGCTCTATCATTGTGCTGGAGAAACCAAATATAGCTTGGATGATCATGTTGTGGAGCACCTGTGCTCGGTCTACCTGAACTTGCTGATATCTGCCACTTTAGTTCACCATCCTACACTCACTCTGACCTCTCTGCCTGACACGGTTAAGGGGCTGTCCCACTTGGGCGACCTAATTGGCAAGTTTAGAAGAGTTTAGGAGAGTTTGAAAAAAAATGTCATGTTGAAGACCTTCTTCGACTATGTAGAAGACCTCCTTCGACTATGTTGAAGACCAGCTTCGACTAGCTACGTCTAACTTTGGGAAAACTGGACACCGAATAGTGGAGTGTGACGACGACCTCCTTAGATCTCCTTTGACCTCCCTTCAACCTCCCTTTGACTATGATGAAGACTATCTACCATTATCTTCGACTACCTTCGACTACCCTCGATTACCTATGACTAACATGCTGACCTACTATGACTAAACCTATGAGAAAAAAGTATCGATTTTTTCCATGGAGACATTTTTTTACTCGCGGGCATTTTTCAACATGTTGAAAAATACGCCGCGACCTAGCTGAGGCCTCTAGTACACGGGGACTACTCTCGAGCATGAAGGAAAGTTACAAAGACCTCCTACGACCTCGTGTCGACCATGCTGCGGGTATGAGTGCAAATTCGCCAGAACTCGCGGATTAAGTGGGACAGGCCCTTAACAATCACTGCTAAAGTTGGAATCACTATCCATTGGACTGCAAACCAACAAGACCCAAAGTAAGGCTCCAGGACAACACCTCACTCTGACATGGACCAACCATATTGAAGAGACAGCCAAGATGACACACCAACGCCTCTGCTTCCTTAGGAGACTGAGTAAATTCTACATGTCTTCAATGATTCTTGCTAACTTCTACAGGTGCACCAAAGTAAGCATACTGTTGGGTTGCATTGCAGCTTGGTAGGGGAAAAGCTCTACCCACACCACTAGAAATTACACAAAGTTCTAGATGTAGCCCAGTCTATCACACAGTCCACACTCCCCACCACTGACTCCAACTACATTTCATGCTGCCTCCGAAAAGCTGTCAACATCCCACCCCATCCATTCCTTCTTCTCTTAGCTCCTATCAGGCAAAAGATACAGAAGTTGGAAAGTGATCACCACCCGATTCTGGAATAGCTTCTTCATTTCTGTCCTCAGGCTTCTGAATGGTCCTTCCATAAGCTGAGGTGCTGTCCAATTCACCTCCACCTCAAATTGGAGATTGGACTTTGTCCATGGAATTGATGGGCATCAATGCTGGGAACTGTTTATAAAAAACCCTGTAAAAACATAAACTACTGGAGGACCCGAGTGCGTCAGGCAGCTTCTGTGGAGACAGAGGGATGGTCAACATTTTAGGTAACAATCCTGCTCGAGTCCTGATGTAGTTCCTACTCAAAACATTGCCTTCACTGATGCTGCCTGTTTGAGTTTATAGTTTAGTTTATTATAGTCATGTGTACTGAGGTGAAGAGAAAAGCTTGTGTCGCGTGCTATCCAGTCAGCAGAAAGACAATACATGATTACAATCACGCAAGTTACAGTGTGCAGATACATGATAAGGGAATAACGTTTAGTGCAAGGTAAAGCCAACAAAGTCCAATCAAGGACAGTCAAAGGGTCACCAAAGAGATATGCAGTAATTCAGCACTGCACTCTCTATCTTCCCCTTTGCTCTACCTATTGTACTTCAGTTTGACTTGATTGTACAGTATTTTCTGATCTAATTGGACAGGATGCAAAACGTGTTTTCCACTGTACGTCAGTACAGGTGACAATAACAAACCTAAATTTAAACCTTTAATCTGGGCACATTACAGCCCACAGGGCATAATATTGGATTCTCTGACTTCAGATAACTTGCTCTTACTTTCTGGTGTATCCGGACTGGCCATTTGTACTTGCCGTTCCCCTCTCTTGTTTTGTTTCATCTGTATGTTCTAGTCTGCTCAGCACGTTCTGGAGAACCAGTGCTCAGACTATACAACAGTGCCCAGACTTCACAATGATAACAATGTTTTACTGTAAAGTAGTGGAGTCTGAAGAAGGGTCTTCACCTGAAACGTCACCCATTCCTTCTCTCCAGAGATGCTGCCTGATCCGCTGAGTTACTCCAGCATTTTGTGTCTATTACACTAAAGAACGAACTTACGATGATCAGAGCATCAGCAGAAACGCAAATGGAAGTCATGTCAGCAACTCTTAAAGTGGAGATACTCATTGACCTCACCAATCATAAAATGATTGTACGATGAGGCAGCTAGTAGCACCATTGCCTTCCATCACCAGTGACCCCGGTTCAATACTGACCTCGGGTGTTGCCTGCGTGGGTTTGGATGCTCTCAGTATGACAATGCAGGTTTTCTTTTACATCCAAAAGATGTACAGTGGGAAGGTTAATTTGTCGCATTGAATTGCCCCAAGTGTTTTGGTGAATGGTAGAATTTGGGAAGAGTTGATGGGAATAGAAACATAGAAACAAAAAATGCAGGAGTAGGACATTCGGCCCTTTGAGCCAGCACGACCATTCAATATGATCGTGGCTAATCATCCAAAATCAGTACCCGTTCCCGCTTTTTCCCCATATCCCTTGATTCCGTTAGCCTAAGAGTGAATCTAACTCGCTCTTGAATACATCCAGTGAATTGGCCTCCATTGCCTTCTGTGGCAGAGAATTCCACAGATTCATAACTCTGGGTGAAAAGGCTTTTCCTCATATCAGTCCGAAATGGCCTACCCCTTATTCTTAAACTGTGAGCCCTGGTTCTGGACACCCCCAACATTGGGAACAATTTTTCTGCATCTAGCCTGTCCAATCCCTTAAGAATTTTATATGTTTCTAAAAGATCCCCTCTCATCCTTCCAAATTCCAGTGAATACAAGCCCAGTCGACCCATTTTTTCTTCATATTTCAGTCCCGCCAACCCATGAATTAACCTGATGAACCTATGCTGCACTCCTCAATAGCAAGAATGTCCTTCCTCAAATTAGGAGACCAAAACTGCACACAATACTCCGGGTGTGATCTCACCAGGGTCCAGTACAGCTGCAGTAGGACCTCTTTGCTCCTATACTCAAATCCTCTCGCAATGAAGGCCAACATGCCATTAGCTTTCTTCACTGCCTGCTGTACCTACATGCTTACTTTCAGTAGTAGTAAGAAAGAACTTACTGGGTGTTAATGGCGGAGTAGCAAGATGGATTCAACAGTGGCTGAATGGGAGATGTCAGAGAGTAATGGTGGATGGCTGTTTGTCAGGTTGGAAGTCGGTGACCAGTGGGGTGCCTCAGGGATCTGTGTTGGGTCCACTGTTGTTTGTCATGTACATCAATGATCTGGATGATGGGGTGGAAAATTGGATAAGTAAGTATGGAGATGATACTAAGATAGGTGGTGTTGTGGATAATGAAGTAGATTTTCAAAGTCTACAGAGAGATTTGGGCCATTTGGAAAAGTGGGCTGAAAGATGGCAGATGGAGTTTAATGCTGTTAAGTGTGAAGTGCTACATCTTGGCAGGACAAATCAAAATAGGACGTACATGATAAATGGTAGGGAATTGAGGAATGCTGTGGAACAGAGGGATCTAGGAATAACTGTGCATAGTTCCCTGAAGGTGGAATCGCATGTAGATAGGATGGTAAAGAAAGCCTTTGGTGTGCTGGCCTTTATAAATCAGAGCATTGAATATAGGAGTAGGGAAGTAATGTTAAAATTGTACAAGGCATTGGTAAGACCAATTCTGGAGTATGGTGTACAATTTTGGTCGCCTAATTATAGGAAGGATGTCAACAAAATAGAGAGAGTACAGAGGAGATTTACTAGAATGTTGCCAGGGTTCCAGCAACTATGTTACAGAGAAAGGTTGAACAAGTTAGGTCTTTATTCTTTGGAGCGCAGAAGGTTAAGGGGGGACTTGATTGAGGTCTTTAAAATGATGAAAGGGATAGTCAGAGTTGACGTGGATACGTTTTTCCCATTGATGGTAGGGAAGATTCAAACAAGAGGGCATGACATGAGAATTAAGGGACAGAAGTTTAGGGGTAACGTGAGGGGGAACTTCTTTACTCAGAGGGTGGTGGCTGTGTGGAATGAGCTTCCAGCAGAAGTGGTGGAGGCAGGATCGATTTTAACATTTAAAAGTAAAGTGGATAGGTATATGGACGTGAAGGGAATGGAGGGGTATGGTCTGAGTGCAGGTAGATGGGACTAGGGGAAAACAAATGGTCGGCACGGACTGGAAGGGCCGAGAGGGCCTGTTTCCGTGCTGTAATTGTTATATGGTTATATGGTTAACTGCAGATGCTGGTAAAATCGAAGGTAGACACAAAATGTTGGAGTAACTCAACTTGTCAAGTGGCATCTCTGGCAGTCTGAAGAAGGGTCTCGACCCGAAACGTCACCCATTCCTTCTCTCCAGAGATGGTGCTTGACTCACTGAGTTACTCCAGCATTTTGTGCCTACCTGCTTACTTTCAGTGACTGATGTGAAAGGACACCCATGTCTCGTTGCACCTCCCCTTTTCCTAATCTGACACCGTTCAGATAATAATCTGCATTCTGTTCGCCACCAAAGTGGATAACCTCACATTTATCCACATTATACGGCATCTGCCATGCATCTGCCCACTCACCCAACCTATCCAAGTCACCCTGTAGCCTCATAGTATCCTCCTTGCAGCTCATACTGCCACCCAGCTTTGTGTCATCAGCAAACTTGGAGATGTTACAAGTTACAAGATGGACAAGTAGTGGAAGTAGAGTTGACATTGAGATTGTCAGCTCCCTTCTGCAAACTTGCAGCTTATTAGCAGTTCAGTTAGTACTAATGTATATATCAAACAGTTCAGGTTTCATTTCATATTTCTGCAAATACTTGCAGTGAATTATGGCATCGATTGGATGCTATAATTGTGAGCCTTCCTCTGAGGGACTTGGTCAAATGGTGTTTTGCTTATTAGTTTGTCTCTAAATTAAACATCACTCCCAATTCTCAATCTGTGACCAACATAGTAAAATGTAATGAAATCACAGTGTGACGCTGTCAATGGCTGCTGCATCCCTGATGATAAATAGGATAGAAATGTTCAGGTTAAACCTTTACAGTTGGATTTTCCATTGAAAGAATGAACTTAAGTAATTCGTGTTTTGAATTAGTAGGGTGCCAGGGGTCATGGGGAGAAGGCAGGAGCATGGGGTTAGGAGTGAGAGATAGATCAGCCTTGATTGAATGGCAGTGTAGACTTGATGGGTCGAATGGCCTAATTTGGTTCCTATCACATGAACACATGAATATTTTCTGCTACCTTGATAATTATGCCAGCAATACTTGGAAGAATATTTTGAACGAAACGAGGGGTCGGGTTCTATCAAGCAGCACTACAAGAACTGGAAGGGCATTTTGTCATGCAGACAAGGATGGTTCACATAACTAGCTGTCAAGTTATGGCTCTTTCTGGCTCTTGCTCTCTTAATGTCTCTTTAAGAAGTTCAGGTGCAATGTCAGAATAACTGGATGGAACAAAAAGAATCTCCCTGTCTACCTCAGGATTACAAAGGCTTAAGAAAGTGACAGGAAACTGCAAAAAGACATTGAGATGGTGGGTGAACAGACTAAAATGCAGTTGCTGCAATAAAGTGTCAGGAAATGTGAGAAGAATCATTTGTGTGTAAAAATATAAGCCTGTGGCTCTAATCAGAATTTGTTTAGGCTTGCCACTGTAAAGAAACCAAGGGATATATCATGCAGATTATTAAACCTATGCCTCGGGTTGAAAGCATGATTGAATTATCTCAAGGATTGTCAGTATAAAAACAAAGATAATCATAATCATAATCATACTTTATCAGCCAAGTATATATATTCAACCTACAACTAATTTGATTTGCCCTACAGTCATACCAATAAAAAGCAACAGAACACACAAAATACATTTTAACATAAACATCTACCACAGCTTCAGGTTTCTGGGCACACACATTTCGGTAGACCTCACATGGTCCACCAACACCGCTGCGCTGGTCAAGAAGGCACAGCAGTGACTGTTCTTCCTGAGAACACTGAAAAAAACTGGTCTGCACCAACAGCTGCTGACAACCTTCTACCACTGCACCACATAGAGCATCCTAACATATGGCATCGCTGTGTGGTATCTCAGCTGCACGGAGGCGGAGAGGAGAGCTCTTCAGCACTCGTCCACAGAGTGCAGAAGGTAATTGGGACCGAGCTACCAGCCTTGGAGGGCATCTACAATGCCCCAGGAAGGCCATCAGCATTCATAAAGACTCCTCACACTCTTTCAATAGTCTGTTCGAACTTCTACCAACCGGCAGTCATTACAAGGCCTTCTCCGCCCGCAACTCCAGACTTAGGAACTGCTTCATCCCCATAGCTATAGCTGCTCTGAACCGGTCCTGCTGAGTGCCCCCTCATAAACTGCCTCCCTCGGATGGTCACGTCGCACATCGACGTGACCACAGACCTATTTGTAGCAATGTTACAAAATTTTGAGATTTAAAAAATCAAGTCTGCAATTTATCCCGTCAGATAAAGCATAAAAAGAAGTTTAATTTGACACCTAATTCACTTTCATATCTTCAGTATTAAAAAGGTTATGGCCATTTTCATACTCAGAAATTAGCATCTTGTTTCCCATTGCCATTCCATTGACTTAACACAAAAGCTGTGATCTAGGACAGTCAGAAGTCCATAACTTTCTTAAAAATTAAGAGAACTCAATGAAATCTTCAGTTATTATAGATTGAAGCATTCTGAAACAAATATGAAACAATATTACTTGGATAACCTGAAATTAAAGCATATAATAAGTTAGTTACCTAATTGTAGCTAATTACAAAATTCAATTACTAGATCTAAACATCTATCCATTTCTTAAGAAAAGATAAACTTTTTTAAATTGCCTGTGTCCAAATAACATTCACACAATAATTCACAATATAACATGATTTTTAAATCTGATTTTCATGAATTAATAGGCCAAATGGAAGGAATTTAGTGTTCAATTCCTGTAAATTAATGGCCATTTAAATCAACTTGCTTGTGGGTTTTAGTGGAATGTGGTGGATTAGAATGTTGTGGTTTGCGGTGAAGTCGGCAGGAAAAATACTGCCGGTTCATACATTTTTTCTGTCCCCATTTCGCAACATGAAAATGTGATTAAAGGCTTCCTTAAAACCAAGTTTTAATGTAAAAATAAACTGTGCACTTTATTTTCTTCCCTACGTAAAATTCTTCCCGTTGTCGGCGCTCACGGCTTAAGAAGATGATTTTTAAATTACTCTAGTTAATAAATAATCTAGCATAGTTTAAAAATACCTTCATGAATGAAATGTCGGAGCGATTTTCCTTCAGCAACGAAATCGCCCGACATGGATCGATTTGCCCTGTCTGTGTAAAAACGGCATTTTAAACACGCCCGCATCTGAAAGGCGCCAAAGTCACGCACACAGGGAACGGCAGAACTGCAGCGCTGCTCAAGGTAAGTTTTGTAACATACCTACTATTTGCACTTTATTCTGCTTTAACTGTTTTTTTAATCTTGTTTCTCTGGGTGTCTACATTTTTAGCTAATTAAGTTATTACATCGGATGGAATCTGCATTCCAAATCTCGTTGTACCTCTGTGCAATGACAATAAAGATATTGTTGTTGTTATTATTATTATTATTATTATTATTATTATTATTATTATTATTATTATTATTATTATTATTATTATTATTATTATTATTATTAAATGCTGGAGTAACTCATTGGGACAAGCAGCAGGTCTGGAGAGAAGGAATGGGTGACTCTTTGGGTTGAGACCCTTCTTCAGTCAGCCATT
The DNA here is from genome assembly GCA_035221665.1 of Okamejei kenojei. NCBI lineage: Eukaryota > Metazoa > Chordata > Chondrichthyes > Rajiformes > Rajidae > Okamejei > Okamejei kenojei. The sequence goes on from CM069133.1 coordinate 43,991,821, forward strand.
CCTTCTCTCCAGAGATGCAGTCTATGCCGCTGAGTTACTCCAGCATTCTGTGTCTATAATACTTCAGGTGTTTGTTCGTGCAATGAATGTCACGCTTAATTAATCTAAATTCTCCTGCAGCTCCCTTTTATTGAACGTTTGCACCCCTCCCCCCCAGTGCACAGCGCAGTGCAGGAACAGGCCTTTCACAATTTCCACAATGTTCATTCGAACATGATGCCAAGACAATCTCATCTCATCTGCCTGCACATGATCCATATCCCTCCATTCTCCATCATTCCATTTCCCAGCATCTCACATAACTACTTTAGACGGACACTGAATTAGGTTTCTGAAATTTTAGTTGCAACTGTTTGTTCAGGAGAAAGAAACAATTGTGACTCAGTGGTGCTCAGAATTCATGGAATATTTAACACATTCTTTCCAATGGACTCACACATCCACCTCGTAGCTTCCTCACTCAGGAATACAATTTTCCGAGAGGAAATTGCACCGATTTAAAGATTATCAGACAACTTGTGCTTCTTTTTTTTTTGCTTCCTATCTCATTGCCTTCAAGCCGATGACATCTTCTCATCAGTGAACTTAACTCCATTTTCCATCCTCCGACATTAAGAAGAGAAATGACTAATGTCAATGCCTATGTGCAAGATAGTTCCGATATACCATGAAGAACATGACCACTCCAATATACTGACAGGTCATTGAGCTGTGCAGCACTATCCAGCTGCCGACTCCAATGGAAAGCTGACTCCCAGCTCATTGTCACGAGTTGTATCCAATCGAAACTGAAAGGCTCCATTTCCAGAATTGCACTGAGAACTAATGAAGTCCCATCCCCAAGTGTATTGATTCCTGAATCTGTCAATGAGATGGAATGTTTTTGAATTATTCTGATAGTAAACATTGGATATTATTAAAAAATTTGTGATGCATCGTGAAAAAATTATTTACAATGAGATTTCTAACCTCATTGGTTTGAAAAATTACTTTTATTTACACACAGCGTAAAGGGCCTGTCCCACTTGGGCATCATTAGTGTGTCACGCAAGAGGCGCGCAAAGATTTTGTAAATCCCCAAATCCTGGGGCGCCGCGTGCGACCGCACATCACTGCCTATGTCACCACGCACCATGCGCGCGTAATGCATGCCGTGTGTGCGTAATGCACGCCATGCGCGCATCACATGCACATCACGTGACGCATAAATTATGTTGCGCAAATGACGCCCAAGTGGGACAGGCCCTTCAGTAACAAATTTGACTGCTTCACTGCAAAATCTCCTCAATGTATGTCTAGCCTTGAATATGTTCTCCTCCAGGAAGAAGTGTCCTGACCTGAAACGTGGCCGATCCATGTTTTCCAGAGATGTTGACTGAACCTTTGAGTTACTCCAGCATTTTTTGTCTTTCCTCCCACAGGTACTGTTCTTCACTGATCTTTCCAGGTAGCTGTTATGCCTGGGAAAAGTCTCCCAGTTTCCATCAGTGTGCTTCCTTTCATTCTGATCCAATAGTCTTTCAACCTCTGCAGTATGCGATCATTCAGCCATTGCTGGAAGGGTTTTGCATGTACTGTGATGTAGCCTTTTCAGAGCTATCTGCAATATTGATTATCATTGCTTCAATACAAGGAGTTCCAATAGCACTGATTACATTTCATTTTAAAACTGCAGATGCTAGAAATCTGAAATAAAGCAGAAACACTCAGCAGGTTAGGCAGCATCAGCAAATGTAGGAACAGGTAACACTTTGTCTCTTCAACAGAACTGTCAAACAACGATTTTGATGTTGGTCCAGACTGAAAGGTTAACTGGTTTTCTTTCCATATCTGCTGCCTGACCTGCTGATATATCAGGCTTTTACTGGTTTTACTCCAACAACACGGTTCAGTGAAATTTGCAATCAAATTTCTTATTGAATGGAATTATTGAAAGATACGGCATGGAAACAGGTCCTTCGGCTCACTAAGAAAACACCAACCATTGATCACTCATTCATACTAAATCTTTGTTGTGCCATTTTCTCATCTACTCCAGACACAATTTCACAGAGGCTAATTAACCTGCAAACCCGCACGCTTTTGGAATGTGGGAGGAAACCAAAGCCCCCTGAGTAAACCCGTGATGTATCAGGGACAATGTGCAAACTCCACACAGACAGCAGCCAAGATCAGGACTGAACCCAGGTCTCTGGCGCTGCGAGGCGGCAGCTCTATCAGTTGTACCTCTGTTCTTTATGTTACTTTCACAAGCAGCATCATGGCGGCCCAACACTGATTTATACCAATCTCTAGTCACTTTTCACAGTGCAATGATACTTGTGAAAGGTTGTGTCTGAGCAGCAATATGGTTAATCAAGGGAACCCAGGACATGTCCCTGCCTAATGCAGAGAGCAGCAACAGACACTGAGAAAAATAAAGAAAAATCACTCCGAGCAATTCTTTGCAGCTTACTTCACATGATTACAATGAAGTGAAGAATACAATTCTTACAGTATGTGGAGTTCAAAACTGAGCCTCTATAAGGTGCTGGTCAGGCCGCATTTGAAGTATTGTGAGCAATTTTGGGCCCCATATCTGAGGAAGGATGTGCTGACACTGGCATGCATGGATGTAGGCGAGCAATTTCATGTGACGGCCTACTGATGAACATTTGTGTATATTCACAATGAAATGAACGGCCTGCCTGAAACATGATGGGAGATCTGGTGTGAAGTAAGAATTACATCGTTCCGTTTCGGGACATATGACAATAAAACACTCTTGATTCTTGAAATATGATGGTGTCCATTTACTTCCTGGCATCCACTTTATGCCAAATTTTCAGTCCACCGAGTCTACTTTGCCATTCAATCATGGCTGATCTATTTTTCCCTCTCAACCCCATTCTCCAGCTTTCTCCACGTAACCTTTGATGCCCATTCAAATCAAGACCTATCAATCTCTGCTTTAAAAAAAATTGAATGAGTTGACCTCCACAACCATTTGTGGCAATGAATTCCACAGATTCACCACCCTCTGTCTGAGGAAATTTCTGCTCCTCCATACTGAACGTACATTATTTTATTCTGAAGCTGTGCCCTTTGATTCTAGACTCCTCCACTACTGGAAACATTGTTTCAATGGCTATCCATCGAGGCCTTTCTTAACTGGTAGGTTTCAATGAGATCCCCCTCATCCTTCTAAGCTCCAGCAAGTATAGGCCCAGAGCTGTCAACTGTAAACATTGATAGCTGGCACGAGGATCTCTTCTGTTTTTCACCACTTTTTTTTCTTTTAGCTATACCTTGCCTGTTATTTCTTTACTAATTCACAGGTAATTCTGAGCTTAGGCTACTTCCTGTCCTGAGGAAGAAATCCATCTTGGCAAAGGCACACATTTATTGTGATCCTCGAAATTGCTTCCACACTACACAAATTCTTGTGACCTCCACCCATAAATACTCCCCACATTGCTCTGCTCCACCATCGATCAACACTCTTCACACTCTAAGTCTGAAGTAGGGTCCCGACCCAATACGTCACCTGTCCATGTTCTCCAGAGATGCTGCCTTATCCGCTGAGTTACTCCAGCACTTGGGTCCTTTTGTGTAAACCAGCATCTGCAGTTCCTTGCTTCTACTCTGCACATGGCTCTTTTCCAACCCCAGTCAATAGTAACCCCATTGCAGTCCATCTTCAATACCTCTGCTGCAACCATCCTTCAAGTTCCCTGTGGCTTTTGGCAACCCAACAGTTTACTCAATCTTGGCACATGGTTTCATTCAGAAACATCGCCAACCTTACATTTCAACTACATCAGCTTGTATTTAGAAGATAGACACCAAATGCTGGAGTAGCTCATTGGAACAGACAGCAAATCTGGATCAAAGGAATGGGTGATGTTTAGGTTTGAGACCCTTATCTCGAAAGGTCCATTCATTCTATCCAGAGATGTTGCTTGTCCTGTTGAGTTACTCCAACATTGTGTATCTATCTTCAATGTAACCCAAACCAACATATGCAGTTCCTTCCTACATATTTTACCAGCTGTTATTTACATTGTGCCCTTAAAATTGCAAATGTTCCAAAGAGCTTCACTGGAACATCACCATCAATGTCTGATGCCAAGCCAAACGAGGAGCGATTGGGGCAAATGCAGGGCCTGACTGTAGCTTTTGAGATATTCCACAGATAAAACCATATTCCACGAGAGCCAGGTTCACTGATGCTTTGAGAGGGAATGCCAAAGCATAGACCACTGGCACCTTAAAGCATGAAAGGCAGTTGTCAGGCAATTAAAGTCAAGGATGGCCAAGAGAACATAATTGGAGAAATACACAGAACTGCACAGATAGTGGGTGACAAGAACGTAGGAGCAGGAGTGGGAAATCAGGCCTCTCAAGCCTGCACTGCCATTCAGTATGATCCTGGTTGATCAATGCTGGCTTCAAGTCTGCTTCCATCCCAGTTTTGAATAACCTTCAACTAATTAGTCCTTCGGATATTTATCCACCACCACCTTAAATATATTTAACAATCCTGCTTCCACTACCATAAGAGAGGAGGAGGGGGGATTAAGTGGGGCGGTGCAGAGAATTTCAGACATACATGGCCATTTGAGGGAAGTGATTTCTATGCACTCAGCATTCAATGACCGGCCCTTATTTTGTAAACATGTCTCCTTGGTCAGGACCCTCCGAGCAGAGATAACATCACATCACAGAGAGAGGTCATAGGGGAAGAGTTGAGCATGCAGGGATCCAAATGCAAAGGTGATTGAATCCAGCTCAACAATGCTAGGCATTCGCATTTTGAGAAAGTGGAACACCTTCCATTCACTTCATTCCATTAGCAATATTTTCATAATAAAGACCAAAACACAGTCAAGTCTTTATGATTAAAGAAAGCTGTAAACTGGTTTTGACACACTGCCTGGTGTTTAAATGGCTCAGAGTTAATTTTCTTTCAGAAATAAATCAGTTCAACTTAATGGTGTGTAATAATCAGGCAGGTATTGCTCCATAAATGAAATAATAATGTAATTGATACAAGCGAAACCCAGTGATGGTCTCCACTCAAGCTGCACAATATCAGTTGCATACAACAAGTGGTCAGACTAAAGATTAAAGAAAGAATTGCAGTTATGATCAGCTGAGGATGTAATAGATATGAGAGGCTGAAGAAATGTCTAAATGTGTAGGACATGGGACACAAGTTAATGATAAACTGCAATAAAATGTAAATAAAGTCCCAAAACTGCTATAAAAGGGGGAGAGACGGATAAGTGTGAAAGCCATGGGCTGAAAAGAATCAAAACAATATTCAGTACCAATGAAAGCTCCTGGCCAGCTGGAGACTGAGAGAGGAGAAGACATTTCGATCAGCTGGAAGAGGCAGCATCAGTGAGGGGTAGTGGAAGTGTCAGGGAGGATTGAAACGGCTGGTTCTTGGTTCCTGAGGAACACTGCAGAGACTGACACTGATCCTTCTCATCTAAAATGAAGTGGCTGCTGCCTGCTCTGCCAATTGAGTTTTTGCTTCTATCTCTTGCACTCCACGCAACCTCTGAGGAAATAAACATCACCAAGAAATTTGAAAACCTCTGCGAGCTGGAGTACCTGAAGCAAGTATTCAAGATCTGTGAGAGTGTTATCCGGCACGCTCTCCTCCCACCGCCTCATGGTGAGTGTGGAAATGCTTCCTCGGTCATGGGGTGCAGGTTGAAATTCCTCCAGGCATAATTTCTATGAAATATGCTCAAATCTGGTTGTCCAAGGCAAAAGCCACCAAGTGTTGGAATGAAATGCCACCAAGTACTGGACTGAAAAGCCACCAAGTACTGGAGTCAATGGGTTTACACAATGGGTCAGGCAGCATCTCTAGAGAACATGTGTAGGAAGGAACTGCAGATGCTGGTTTAAACCAAAGATAGACCCAAAAAACTGGAGTAGCTCAGCCGGATAGGCAGCATCTCTGGAGAGAGGAAATGGGTGACGTTTCTGGTCGAGTCCATTCTGGTCGAGACCCTGGGGATAGTGCCTGACCCACATGAGTTACTATGGCACTTTGTGTCTTCTTTTATAAAGCAATATTTGCAGTTCCTCGTTTCTCCATGTTAGTTCAGCACTTTGTGGTTTTGCTCTCTAGAGAGATGCTGCCTAACCTGCTGAGTTACTCCAGTACTTGTTGTTCTTTATGCTCAAGATTCCAGCATCTGCGGTTACTTGTGTCTAGTGTTAGTCAATGGTTGTGGAAGTGCAGCAATGTTATCAACTTTATCAATGCTAGTGAATATACTAGTTATTCTAAAATGTATCTGAAGAATGTAGGATTACGAAAATAAACTATTTCAATGCAAAGCAGATAAAGAGAGGGTTAAATTACATATTCCAAAAGCTAGAGTTCAATCTTCAATCATTGCTGTGTGTGACATAAATCCAATTTTTGATTTGAACTCTTCAAACATCTTGATCATTGGCATATGTTTCCATGCATGCTTTTCCTCAGCAAGGAAACTGTGTGTTTACAGAGATACTTGTGTGGAGGAAGCATGGGGGGTAGATGGAGATGGAAGAAAGAAGTACTTAGAAAGGTGTCAAGCACCTCAGGGTGAACATCCTCTGTAGAACCAACTAGTCCCCTTCTACCCTTTATCTCCTCATGTTTGCAAGGGCTCACTAAACACTTGGTGGTGAAATCATGGGTAACACAGGCACTGTGGCTCACTGGTAAACTGATGGACCACCAACCAGAGTTCTGGGCCATCGATGCACAGATATGAGTTTAAATCCCACTGTGGCTGAATTCAAGTAATTTAATGAATGTGGAAATTAAGGAACTGCAGGTGCTGATTTACCACACAAAAATGGCACAGAGTGCTGGAGTAACTCAACGGGTCAGGCAGCTTCTCCGGAGTACATGGACAGGTGACATATCTGGTCGGGATCCTTCTTCAGACAGCTATGCTTAAATTTATGCTCGCTTTTATAACAGGGACAATGAAACCACTGTAAATATTTGATGCCTTAATGCTTTTCAGGAAATCTACCATCCTTGCCCGTGGCTCTGAACTGACTGATGTGATTGAACCTTGACAATCTCTTCAGGTCAGAGTTGATTGTGATTCCCCCTTCACCTTAAACCTATGTCCTCTGGTCTTCACCATGGAATTGCCTGAAATTGTTGCCCCACCCCCATCTTCATTAGAACATCGGTATAATACCAAGGAATATGTGGGAAGGAACTGCAGATGCTGGTTTAAATCGAAGTTAGACACAAAATGCTGGTTTAACTCAGCGGGACAGGCAGCATCTATGGCGAGAAAGAATGGGTGATGTTTCGGGTCGAGACCCTTCTTCAGACTGATCCGTGTAATCAATCTAATCAATACCAACGATTGACGGCCGAATTCCAAGCTTCCCCGCATCACAGGCAGCTCCCACCAGTGGTCTGCGGGTTTTAATTGAAGCACATGTGCGCTCCGAGTGTAGTTGTCACTGCTCTGGGCAGCAGAACTCAGCAGGGCTTCTGGGCAGAAATGGCTTGCCAACAATCTGTTCTCCAGGATGTCCTACGATACAGATAACAAATAGTACAGAGCACTGCTTGACTTCATAACCTGCACACTGCTCCACATGCTACTGCCGATGGCTGGTTCTATCTGCTCTCATTGCTTATAATGTCCTTGACCACATTTAAATGACAAATGCTGCTAAGTTCTAGTTTCTTACCTGAGGTTAATACTGTTTGAAAATAGATGCAACAGGCTAATGACTGACCCTTAGGGGGCGACGCGATGGCGCAGCGGTAGAGTTTCTGCCTGACATTGCCAGAGACCCGGGTTCAATCCTGAGTACTGTCCATATGGAGTTTATACCTACTCCCCGTGAACGCGTGCATTTCCTCCGGGTGCTCCGGTTTCCTCCCACACTCCAAAGACGTGCAGGTTTGTAGGTTAATTGTAAATTCTCCCTAGAGTGTAGGATGCTGTTAGTGCACGGGGTGATCGTTGGTTGGCGCAGACTCTGTGAGCTGAGGACCTGTTTCCACGCTGTTATCTCTATACTGAAACTAAACTAAAATCTCAACATCAGGCATGTTAGCCAACAATGTCCACCAGCATTCTGGACCCGAGTTGCTACTGAGTTTCTAATCTAATGCATCTTTTGATCTATCACATCCACATTTCCTATATGTGCTACTATGAAGCACGGTGTGAAGTCAAATACTATACTTGAACGCCCAAAATAGTAAACTTTGGGGTTTCTCAGACTTCAACAGACCATTCAATGTAATATTAGTTCGAGTCTGTTCCCAGATTGATTCTGGTTGTCGTTTGTTCACATACGTAGGATGATTTTCCTTTACTTGCCAGCCAATCGCAACACATGCTAATATTGTCACTTCAATATGCCCAGATAATAATCATTTTTGAATTAAACGTTTCAATGCTGTGGGCTGTTCCCAAATTCTGTGAATCGTGTTTGACTCCTGACTTGGGGCAATCCAGTAAAACTATTGTATCTAAATTGAAAATGTCTCTAACATTTTGTTTTAAAGCCATAGAGTCATACAGCACAAAAACATGCCTTTTGGCCCAACTTTCTCATGCTGACCAAGATGTACAATCCACACTGTCCCCACCTGTCCACATTTGACCCATATCCTTCTAAACCTATCCTATCCATGAACCTGTCCAAATGTATTTTTAATGTTGCTATAATACCTGCCTCAACTAGCTCTTCTGGCAGAGCATTCCATATATCTGCCACTCTCTGTGTGAACATAATGCTTCATATTAAATCTTTCCCCAGTTGAGGGTCAATGTGCTGGCTTTGGAGCGGGTCCAAAGGACGTTTACAAGAATGATCTCGGGGATGGTTAGGTTAACATATGAGGACCGTTTGAAGTCTCTAGGCCTGTACTCGCTAGAGTTTAGAAGGATGAGGGGGATCTCATTGAAACATACCGGATAGAGTGGACGAGGAAAATATGTTTCCAGTAGGAGAGTCCAGAACCAGAGGGCAAAGACTCAGAATAAAAGGACGTACCTTCAGAATGGAGGAGGAGGGATTTCTTTAGCCAGAGGTTGGTGAATCTGGAATTCAATGCCACAAATGGCTGTGGAGAAATTGATAGATTTTTGATTAGTAAGGATGTCAAAGGTTAAAGCGAGAAGACAGGAGAATGGGGTTGAGAGGGAAAATTAGGTCAGTCATGATTGAATGGCAGAGCAGACTCAATGGACTAATTCTGCTCCTATATCTTTTGGCCCTGTGGTTTTATGATCGTACACAATCTACATTAGGAGGATGAGGCTAGGAGGGTAGGAATAAAGTCCTAACCAGCCCAACCTCCCTACAGATCAACCCCTCAAGTCCTGGCGATCCTTCCTCAAGATGCACCAAGACTCTGGACACAGGCAGGAATTAAATGTTAATGAATCACGATTCATTAAGTGTTCCCAGAAAATGTTTCATTGATGTTTCAGATGATCCTGCCACCTTGGAGATAATGGAAAGGATAACTCACAACAACAAAGATCAGCAGGAAGATTCCTATTATGGAGAGCAACTCCAACACGACGGCTATATATGGCCAGATGGTTTTGGTGAAGATGGCTCTGCGACCAGGCGGGGAAGTATGTTCCGGGCTTTTCGTCCACATGGTTCAACTCGTACAAGACATAACAAAAACCCAGTGTTGGTCAGTTACAAGTGCTGCCAAAGGGGCTGTACAGCAATGGAATTCCGCCGAAAGTGCCTCATGATGAAATGATGTATCTGTACATATGTGTATGCTTTACATAGAACACATAACATAGAGCAGTACAGCACAGGAACAGGCCCTTCAGCCCACAGAGTCAGGGCCGGACATGATGCCAAGTTACACAAATCTCCTTTGATCCGTATCCCTCCATCCCTGCCACATCCATATGCCTATCCAAAAGCCTCTTAAATGCCATCATCATATCTGCCTCCACCGCCACCTCCTGATCCATGCAGTGTGTTAAAAAACCTGTGTTAAAAAACCTTTAAACCTTTGCCCCGCTCACCTTAAAGTTACTTTAAGATGAGAGGGGCAAACGTTTAAAGGTTTTCTGATATCTGATAATCTCTGATATTTGATATCTGATAATTTGATATCTGATATCTGATATTTTTAATATCTGATATTTTTGATATCTGATAATCTCTGATATTTCCCCCCTGGGTAAAAAGTTCTGACTGCCTACCCAATCTCGGCCTTTCATAATTTTACATAGTTCTATCAGGTCTTTCCTCAACCTCGAATGTTCCAGAGAAAATAATCCAAGTTTGTCCAACCTCTCATTATGCCTAATACCTTCTAATCAATACAATGCTAGTAAACCTCTTCTGCACCATCTCCAAAGCCTTCACAACCTTCCTGTTATGAGGAAACCAGAACTGCACACAATACTCCAAATGTGGTCTTATCAATCATGCACTTATTAAAAGTCCGATCTTGTTAGTGTGTATATGTGTATATGTGTGTGTATATGTGGTTGTCTTTACATCTTCTCAAAAACACTACGCAGTAACGATTACATTTTTACATATTCCAATTGACATTTTTCCCGTCGAGGCCCAGTTCACCTTATCTGAACATTTGATGCTTTATTTCTCGACTTATTACTGATTAAAATAAAATACTTTAAAATTAAAACCACTAGCTTCAAATGATGATGTCACAATGGCTCAGCTAGCAGAGATCAGCCTCAATGAAGATTTCACCCTATGACACATTTTCGTGATTAAAGCTTTGAAAATGCCAATTTTCACGAGACGTTTACATATTCTGATTCACATTTTTCCTCTCTAGGCAGAGATCACTTTCACTGAACATTTTATGCTTTATTTCTCGACATTACTGATTACAGTTAAAACAAATCAAAATACCTTCAATTTCTAACTGACCAGCTTCGACTGATGACATCACAATGGCAGCTTCAACTGATGATGTCACAATGGATAGACTAGTAAGGGGAGGGCGAATTGCTATTGCAACACGCAGGGCAAGTGCAATTGGAATTATTTTTTAAGATCACTGCCGAGGGAGGCAAGGGGATTGCTGGAATCTTGAGTTGGGGGACCATGCTTCTCGTGGGCGCTATGGGTAAGGAACGGGTGCATTGGCGAGCAGACATGATGGGTCTGCACTTGGTCTAGTGTCCTATAAACCTTCAACATGACTTCATGACTCTGATATTTTATGCTTTGACCGATGAAGGCAAGCATACTATATGGCTCCTTTATGACTCGATCAACATGTTGACACCTTCAGGGTGCTGTAGATCTGAGCTTCAAGATCTCTCTGTCCATCAATACTGTTCAGGGTTTTACCATGACTTACCATGTACTATATACTTTCCCCCTTACATTCGACCTCTCAAATGCAATGCCACACACTTGCTCGGATTAACTTTTATCATCATGTTCAATACACATCAACTTAAAATCAGAAGTTGAGATCTCCAATTTTAGTTAACATCTAACAGCCGTCCTCTCCCTTTCTTTTCTCCCCCACACCTTCCCAGGTGCCCCACTTAGACTCACACATTATTCTCCCCACCCCTCTCCTCCTCCCTCCACCAATGTTCCTTCTCTGGCTTTACAGCTCACAGCTGTTCAATCCTTCTGTCTCCCACCTGCTTTTTGTTCATCTCAGGCCTTTGTACAACTCTCTGCCTATAAAAAAAAACCATTGCCCGCTTTCACCAATAACCTGCCACACTTAATCCTGCACCTCCTCTCTTCCAGTTTTCTTTCCGCTCCCTCCTACAATCAGTCTGAAGGGGTGTCCCAACCCGAAACGTCACCTATCCATGTTCTTCATGGTTTATTTCCTGACCTGCTGAGTTTATTCCAGCACTTGGGCTGTTGAATTTAAAATCAAATTGATTTTAAGAAGAAAGTCAACTTCATAAATTCTCCCAGCTAACAAGATGGCATTCACGGTTGGTAAGAAGCCATTCAGGATACTGCGGTCAGCTGACTATGCAGAATTGCCAATCCACAATGTGGATTCATGATCTCTACATCCAAATTCCTGATCTCTATATCCAAATTCCACATATGTTGTGAGTGGAAACTTGGAGCTGAAAAAGCGTATACATTAATCAATAGTTTGATTAATGTACTGAATAGTTTGAAAATATCTCACGTGGTCCCCGTTACAAACTTGTACTTCCACTGAAATTCTCAATATACATTAAAAACAAGTACAACTCCAGTTGTTAAAGTACATCTTCATTCTTTCACCAACTTTATTCTGGTAAACAACCTCTATTAACTGAGATAGATCACAATCTATTATCTTAGAATTTGCACATAAATATTTCTCTGAAGTGACTCTGGTTTAAATACATGAGGTTACTCTCTGACTAATGTCTGCAATTACTGTAAATAGAACTCTTAAAATAAAGTAAGATCGGGATAGACACAAAAACCCAGAGTAACTCAGCGGGAACCGCAGCATTCTTCTGAGGGAAGGAATGAGGGGACATAACTTGGATCGAGACGCCTCCTTCCAGCGACTCTGAAGCATCTAAAAAAAATCACCATTCCTTCTCTCCCTGGATGCTGCCTTGGCCCATGAGTTACTCCAACTACCTACCAGTTTTTCTTGCGTCTAGTCTTTGGTTTAAAACCAGCATCTGTAGTTCCTTCCTGCACATCAAGTAAGATCACTATTGACTAACAGACCACTGCTATTAAAAAGTGTGATTCAAAAATCTTTGCCAAACTTTTAAATGAATCAAACAATAACACAGACTCAAAAACTGATAAAGATCCTTGATGACCCTCCCCTAGGCTCATATAGAGCAAAAGCTACTTTTAAATTATACCGTCCAGAAGATAATAATAAAATCTACCCACAGATTTAAGTTCAGTAATCCGTAAACTTATACACCCTGATCAAACAGGGTTTTATCCTCAAAACGCATCCCATCTATAATTTGAGACAACTGTTTAATATAATATATCAAATTGAATAGCTAATGTAGATTTATGCATCGTCTCGTTTGATGCTGACAAAGCATTGATCAGGTAGAAGAGCCCATATCTCTTTCTTCTCTGTGATTGGAAAAATATCAATTGGTGAGAAGTATGGTACATGGGATTAACTCTCTATACTAATCCAACAATCTAGAATATTGACACATCGACTGTTGATCACACCAAATTCACATCTACTAGAGTTTTAGACAAGGATGCCCACTAAACTCTGTCTTACAATTTGCCTTAGCCTATTGAACCACTTGCGAAAGTATCAGAGCTCATAACCACGAAAATTTATGGGTACAGATACTAAAGATACAGTTAATAAAAATGGTATTTATAATGCAGGTGATGTATATTATCAGATACTGTATTGTCGAATTTATTAAAATCTTATAAGCAATTCTTGGCTCATTCTCAGCTATATAGCATGAATTGAATAAAAGTGAGATTATGCCAATGTATGGAACAAACCCATATATAATGAGCAACAATCTCCTTTTCTAAACTATCATAACCGAAATTTACAATACCTTGGAATTTTATGATGAACTATAAATATGTGTATTAATTTAAATCAAACTTTCCTCCCCTACTCAATAAACTACATTAAGAATATTACATTTTGGAAAACACTCCCTATTTTTCAAATGGTCTTGGTAGAATAAAGCCATAAAATGATTTTCCTTCCGACAATTACTATACTTAATTTTCAATCAACTCCGATCTAACTTCCAAATGTTTTTTTTTATAAACTTGACTCTATTGTTACAAGTTTTATTTGGGTTACAAGAACCATAGAATAAGTAAAAAAAAACACCTATGTAAATCTAAGATTAATGGAGAACTTCTAAGATAACCAAATTTTCGATTTAGTTTTGGGCAGTTATTATCAAAAATATGAACCTGGTTGGAGGATATGGATCCAACACCAGATTGGTTAAAGCATGAAAAAGAGACGACTGACTTACCTTTTGAAATTGGAGTGAATTTTGATTACCTCCTACAAAATTGATTATTAAAAACTATAGTGGAAACCCATAATAACATAGAGGTATACAAATTTGAAATAATTTTAAAATACTTCAAAATTGGATAATTCTTAAATCACTTCTCATCCTATCTTAAATATAACCCTCATTAAAAACCGTTCAAACCACGCTCTCCGTTCTGTGCTGAGGCCTATGGCGAGCTGGTGGCCTCGGAGCTGTGGCGAGCGTTCAGAGCTCCAGTGGTTCCAGCGGCGGCGGCGGCGGCCCGGCTTCGTGGCTTTTCGGGCTTCCGGGACTCGGCGCTCCAGCAGTTGAGACTGCCAGCGGTGGTGCTCCAGCAGCGGCACCCGGCATTGGCGCTCAGCCGGCGGGCTCCCGCAGGTCTCCAGCGGCTCTCCAGCGGGTCGCTCCTGCGGCGTGCCATCTGCTTCGGCGCCGCGCGCTCCGGCTGCTCTCCCATCGCTCTCCCAGCAGGCTGCTCCTGCAGCGGCCGCCCCGCTTTTCGGGGCTTCGGCGCTCCAGCGGCTCTCCAGCGGTGCTCCCAGCAGCTGGCCCGGCTGCGGCGGCTCCAAGCGGCACTCCCGGCTTCAGAGCTCCGGCGGCTCCACGTTCCTGTGGTCGATCCTGGCTGGGGGCTTGTGGTGGTGTTTACCGGCGGTCCCCCGGCGGCGGCGGACGGTGGGCGCCTGGCTACGGAGGCGCCGGGCCCGCGGGCCTGGTGACGATGACATCGAAGGAGCCTGGATTGCCTCAGTAACAGAGGGGGAACAATGGGAAAATGAACTAAGACTCTTTAAGACTTTTTGCCTTCCACACGACAGTGAGGAGGTCTTTGGTGCGAACTCACTGTGGTGGATTTAAACTTAATGTGTTTATTGTGTCTGTTTGTTTTATTTTATTACGGGTCTTATGAGCTGTTCAATATCAATTTCGTTCAGGACGCGAACGGTCTGAATGACAATAAAGGAATCTGAATCTGAAACCGTCCTGTGTTAGCTAAAGGATTTTCAAAATGGAAAAACATGGAATTACAAAAAGTTGGGACACCGGTTATCGAAAGGGTATCTCTTCTTTCATTCCAGGAGGCTACAACAAATTAATCGGACCTACATCAAAATATTCTTTTTTAGATACTGCCACTTAGGGGGAGGGGAGAAGATTATATAAAATCACACACACAGGTGTAAGAACTAAAGACCCAGAAATCCTTGATGAATGTCTGAATAAACAACCTAACAAACACAGATAAATTAATATCCTACATTTATAATACCCCTGTTAAATACTGCAGGTCCGGTGACAGAACCACACTGACAAGTATGGAAAATTATTTGGCTCAAATCCATAAACGAAAGATATATGGGATGCAAAGCTTAAAATATATATTTACTGTTCGTTAAATGCCCAGATAGAACACACTTAATACAATTTTAAGTATTACATCTAGTTATATTACTCCAACGCGACAAAATAAAACAGAATGTTCTTCCAATACTCACTTAGAAAACATAGAGAAACATAGAAAATAGGTTGCAGGATGAGGCCATTCGGCCCCTTCGTAGCTAGCCATCCGGGCCATTCATTGTGATCAATGCTGATCGTCCCCATCAAGATCCCCCCTATAACCTATCCCTTGATCTCATTACCCCTAGAGCTACTAACCTAACTCTCTCTAAAATCCTTCAGAGACTTGGGCCCCCACAGCCCCTGTGGCGGTAGAATACCATAAATTCACAACTTCTCTGGGTGAAAAAAAAAAAAGAAAAATGTTTCTCATCTCAGTCTTTAAATTTACCTCCCCTTTATTCTGAAGACTGAAGCCCCTGGTTTTGGAACTCTCGGCCCAACATTGGACCATTTTACCTGCAGCCTAGCTTCTGTCCCGTAATCCTTTATAATTTTATATGTTTCAGAAATACCGCCCTACCTACCTTCTAAACTCCAGTGAATACAAGCCTAGTCTATTCAATCTTTCCTCATGATGATCATTCCCGCCATCCTAGGGTTCAATCTTCATGACCCTTACATTGCACTGCTCAATCCACAAGGATGACCTTCCTTAATTTAATTCCTTCCCTTAACTTATCTTTCATAAATGTATATACCCCAGAAGCCATCATAACATCACACATTGGTAAATTACACATAAAATATTAAAACATTTTGGATGGGATATTTTTTTAATTTTTCTGAAATTGAGTTAATATTCAATCTGGATCAACCCGATTCCAAAATTAATTAATCTGGGAATATCAAAACAAAGTATAAAAAAATTACCAACAAATGAAATAAATTTTCCTTGATTACAGTATAATTACTGGGAAAAAATTAATACTAAGATTTTGGAAAAATCCATACACACCGGCCCACAATTAAAGTGTGGAGTTAACAGTAAATGTCTGAAGACCTGCATTTGGAAAAAATCTTAAGATTTGTCGTAATTGACAAACAGAATGATTTGTTAGAAATGGTCCCCGAATTATTGAATTTTTAAAGAGTTTGATTTTTCAAAGAGTTCTTGATTTTTTACAGTTTTTTAAAAAACTGGATTAACGGGAAAGTGGAGGCAAATGATTTAATTGGAGCAAATTTCAGAACAACGGGAGAAGATTCACTCCGACGCTACAAATGAGCATAACACATCAGAGAACAGAGGAGTGAGTAATGCATGTATCATTGTTACCCTAAACCGTGGTGTCCACAGTAGATAGGGTGGTAAAGAATTGTTATTGACATGCTGGCACACATCAGTCAGTGCTCCAGTCCTTAAGAAGGGGATTCTTTGTGCGACCCACAAAATACCTCGCGTCATATTCCTTTTTCTCTAAGAATGACTGCCTGAACCCACTTGAGTACTCTAGCTTTGTTTTGCGTGTCTATCTTTCGTTTAAGCCATGCATCTGCAGTTCCTTCTTACACATTAAAACATACATGTTGCACATGGACATTTGTTGGTAAGTCCACATCTTGAAGTATTATATTTCTATTAGTCTATCCTTCTATAGAAACAATTGGTATTAAGCAGAATAGAGTGCAGAGAAAACAAATACAAAGGACATGTATTAGCCATACACCAAATGTGCAGTGAAATTTGACCTTGCTCAATGCAGCACATCGTATAAAGATAAGCACAAACATTAAAGAATTTAACAATAAACATAAACAAACATCCCCCCACAATTGGTTCCCTGTAGTTCCTCAGGTCACGCAGGGCTGGAGCGCCGACTCTGGCCTATCTTGAATCCCAGTTCCGCGGTTGCCTTAAATCTAGCGCCGCCTGTGGGGGGCTGGACGCCCGCAGCCACAGCTCCTCCGACATTGAAGTCGGCGGCCAGAAGGGCCACATCTAAATCCCTCCTTAATAAAGCCAATGAACTGGCCTCAACCTACCCATGGCCTGCTCCTTGGGCGTCTCTCCGTGCTGTGCCACTCAGCCAAAGCTGCAGTACCGCGCTGGTTCCAAACAGGAAAGGCCCGCCCCTGTCCCGAAGAGTAGGCCATGGGAAGGGGAGGCGAAAGAAGCCCGCTTGGAGGAAACGCGCCCTCTGCTGAGACCAGCTAGGGACCAGGAAATAAAGTTTCCCGCTTTCCCCACCCCCCACCCAACCAATAAAAAGATAAAGACCTCCAAAACAAACACTCTAACTCACACAATTTTTTTTTATATGGTGAAAAGACTAACAGCTGCTGCACTGGCAAGCCATACTCGACCAGCGCGCCCCTAGGTTGAAGGATGATTCATGTATGTTCCCAGATTGACGAAGCGATTGTTGTCAGGCCATCATGGCCTGATTACTGGGGAGGTTTGGACAGGCCAGAACTTTATTCCTTGACGTGCAGGAGGCTAAGGTGATTCTATGGATATATATAAAAATAAAGGTTAAGACGAGAACTACCAGTTTCGAAGTTTGATCGTTTATTTTATGAGAGCGTAAACGATAGGATTACGGAAGAAGCCCCGCTCTGCGCTTGAATCGTCATAATTTCAAAGCAGCGACCATGAAACCCACAGAACATAATGAGCCGGAGTAGATAGTAAGGCACAACAAGATTTCAGAACTACCAGAGGATCATTTATTATAATGAGGGGTACGGGAGTGGAGGGCACGTAATCCCTCCATGTCCGTTACGAGCCCTCATGAAATAACGATCAATACTTCAAACTGGTACAGTTCTCGTTTAAATCTTACCATTGGAGGGGAAAGAATCAAAGGGCACAAACCTGAAGTGAAGTCGGCCCAAACTGTTGAACAGAAAGAGTGGGAAATAATATATATTATTCTTTTTACATATTGGGTTGTTAGGATGAAGCCCGATAAATTCTTGGTCAGCAATTGAGTCCTAAATAGGCACGATAAACACTATGAGGACCTATTATGGCGCCCTGGTAATTGATGCTGAAAAAAATGCAATCCACAAGGACTCCCATATATCTAATATCATAAAATAACCGTTTACTATCTGCAAAAGACCCTTCCAATTTTTGATCAACAAAACATATTGTTTTTAAAACCCTATTTCTCCAAATTACACGTATAACATTCCTTTTGTACATAAATGTTATACTTGTTAAATTAGTTAAAAGAGTTTAAAATATTTTAAAAATAGTTAAAATAGTTAAAATAACCCTCTTTGACTCGTCTAACTGTTATAATGGTATCCGGTCAAAACCTGTCAGATAGCATTCATATCTTCAAGCCACTGGATTGAACTTTGTACAACATTAAATACTGAGAGCATGACTATACAATGAGTCATCATAACTGTTCAATACATCACTGCTCAACATTAATGAAAACCATGAAGGTCCGGTTTGAGCCATCATCACAGCGCCCCTGGTCAATAAGCATCCCTGTCTACATTTTATCAGACCACTGCCACTATCAGACTAAAAGAGGAACATAAAAGTAACATCTTTTCCTCATGAATTTTTAAAGGCGAAATGCATCCACCTCTCCTGCTCTTTGTTTTCCCCCCATACGAGACATTGAGAAATCGGTGATTTTCACTGAATACCACCGATTAACAGGTAAGTAATCCATAATTACTGACAATGTTTTTCCCCTGATTTTGTTGTCTCGCCAACATTGTCTCCTCTTCTCCCTTAGAGATAAACGCTGAACTAAAACATTTTTTGAATAATGCCACATTCTGGTTACCAGATAATCATCTTGAAAATGATCTTACTTGACTCATTGTGATTGATATATGGCCCCAGCCTGGTATTGTTCACTGAACTGATTTTGACATGGCCCACTTCTCATAGTAGAACAATAATTAATACAAATGTTTTGGAGAAAAAATTTCTAGACAATCCATGTATAATTCCTCCTGTGTTATTTGTACGTAGTCCCCTAAACAAGGGACATATCAAATATTAACTCGATAAGAATAGATATATATATCTTATCCCTTAGCCCAAATATCACAGAAGCTATCCATCATCCGAAAACTTTGCTTCAGCTGCAACGGCTGCTAACGATATATTTAAAGCAGCTTGGGGAACCTTTTCTATCCACCACATCTAATTCTGATCACAATCCGTTGGTAATTGCATAGGCCTTGTCAAAAGGCCTGCATAACTCTTATAATGCTTGTGTTTTCTCCCTTTGTTATGGAGCATTCTTTTACTCTTTTAACCAAGCTCCTTCCTGATGTAGGGACAAAGTGGGTGCGTCAACGAAAGCACTGAACATATTGTATTTCGGACAATCATTTTTCGCCCCTCATCTGGTGCTGATTACTGCCTAAACCAGAAGAGTAATTTAGGAAGAGCTTATGAATGTCCTAAAACATATAGTTTCCTTATTTGATGGGTCAGCGGAACCTAGCCTCTCTCAATAAGGCTTTTGTAATGGCTGCACTAATTTGCAGCTGACTCCTGATCAACCTTACCAATTTTAAAATGTGCGATCGAAGATAAACCATTCCACCATGTCCTCATGAGTGCAAGTGCCGTATCTATCTATCAGTACAATGTTGTTTCCTAATAATTAATGTGAATACAGCCTAGAACATGAGTTTAACTCAATTTGACAATTGTCTTAACTTGCACAGCTGACCCCTTCTAATTAATTCCAAGCATCCTTAAATATGAAATAAATTGGTAACTAAATACCAATCCTTCGAGTCTTATAGTAATTGAATAAACATTGTTAATAACAACTTGTTTTTCAATGTTGAAATGTCCATTTTTAGAAAATGTTTTTACACTGCTAAAAGTAAATTTAAAATGAATGTCTATTAAGGGCTTTACTACCTAACCACAGTCTTCTTTTTACCCTGGGGAGAGAAATTATGATGCAAATTTATCAAACCTCTTCTTTGATTGGAGATATTTGGTGGGCAGAACTCTAAAAAACAATTTGTAGGTTTTTTCCTATACAGGTGAACCAATACCCTTTCTAAGACATTTTTTTGTAGATCCTTTACATTAAAATACAATCAATCCTATTGTCTTATGGCATATAGATGATCATAACACACCTGTAATCTCCCCCAATTGAGATTTCACCCAACTTCTTCTGTAACAAGTTCTTGCACCTCTTCGCGAGATGTACATGAATGCCCTCTCTTCCCAATCATATGGTTCCACATGAGGGTGTGTGGATAAATATTTATTATCATACTCCTGCCTTTGTTTTTGATTTATCTAAATCTTTACATTGGATCATAATTTTTGCCAAAGTTTAATGACCAATAGTCTTTCCTTTTGTAATCAATGTCTTAGATTTAATCTGAGGCATGGTTACACCATTAAACAAATCAGGAGTTAATTGTATCTTTTTATTTAAAATGTTTTTTGTTATTGCACAATGTTTTATTGTTTTTTTACATAAGTATGACATGCACGTACAAGCTTGAAATACTTCGAAATCGAGTATTTCCTTATTCTCCATATAATTGGGACATGGTAGCCAATAGTCAGATTCACCGTTGATATCCTTAATAAAAATCATAAAAGTTTTTATCCAATAAGCTCTGCAGTTTCAACCATAACAGCTTTTGGGTGTGTAGAGACGCAATCTAATTCTTGTTTTCCACACATGGTTACTTTCCCATGGCCTCACTCCTTCTTTCAGGTATCATACCTAGTAACACCTGTATAATCTATTTCTGCAGTGGTGGATACGTTAGACCAGCCACCACTATCAATCGGACCTTTAGGGTCAGTTTTTCCATATTCTTTTTACTGCCCTGGTTACTCCTGAGTTTTTCCTCAAGGAGACTACTCCAAAACACAATCCGAGGATAGATATTCCCACTTGATAGATTCACCATAGTGATAATTAATACATTGGAAACGCCTCAGGTCTTGTGGGGAATTATTCTGAGCTTTTCAAACCCGTTCGGTTGATTTTTTTATTTTTAGGAGTCTTTCTACCATTAATTTTAAGCCTATACAAAGCTTTTTTGTACTGAGGCCTTTTATTCCCCGAACTTTTAAATCATGGCCTCTCTGACTTTTTAAATGTGTTTCCTCCCACTGGAGTTTTTCCACCCGGAGTTTTTTCTTACTTTTTAACTTTTAAAAACTCCATTTTTTTCATCCGGGGATATTTATTTTCCTTTTAAACTTTTTAAACCCATTTTGTCCCCCCGCGAGTATTTTATCCTTTTCTTTGTTAAACTTTTAAAACCCATTTCCCTCATACGAAACAGTTTGCTGGAGCAACTAAAGTCCTCCCTAACGAATTTTAACGGCCAACCAGTATCGAA
Source organism: Okamejei kenojei (assembly GCA_035221665.1). Taxonomy (NCBI): domain Eukaryota; kingdom Metazoa; phylum Chordata; class Chondrichthyes; order Rajiformes; family Rajidae; genus Okamejei; species Okamejei kenojei. Next base: position 44,013,537 of record CM069133.1, read on the forward strand.
CTGACTCCATTCCGCACAATTCCTGCCATCACCCGATCTTGCATGTAGTTTTCCCCTGCGTACGCTTGTTTAAAACGCCGTTTTTTTCCCCCCAAGAGTATTTCTTTCTATTTAATCTTTTTATTTATTTATTTTTTTGCTTTAAATTCCGTTTCTTTTTAACTCTAGTGGCTCTATACACCTGCCACAGAGTTTGGATATGCCCTGTAATTAATTCAACATGTAACTTACCTCTGCGGCCTGAGACCTACCGCTGTAGAGGGGCTGGAATTTCTGGAAGAAAGGTATTTGTTTGTCCCCACTCCCAATGTGTGTCTGTGAGATGGCACAGATTAGGTGGAGAAAGAACCACTTTTAGGTTATTTGTCTAGTTAGCAGAAAGCAGCCAATTACAGCCCACCAAGTTTTCGCACCGACCAGTGATCACCGCACATTAACACTATCCTCCACTACACTAGGAACAATTTTCACCTACACCAAAGCCAATTAACCCTACAAACCTGTACGTCTTGAGGTGTGAAGAGGGAACCGAAGCGTCCTCGGAGAAAATCCCACGTGGCCACGGAGGGAAACATACAAATTCTGACAGAGGAAGTTCTGGTAGTTGAATCGAACCTGGGCTCTGTATAACGTAAGTAATCAGTAAGTTTTATTGGCCAAGCATTCACTACAAATGAATTTGCTTTGTTTGCTGCCGCCCACGAGACCACATGGCCATAACCGTGACAGTCTATGAATGGAACTCATAAAACACTAAACATTAATAATCAAACATAATCAAAACATTAACTGATAAAACACCATTGATCAAGCATGTAGAACCAACAGAATATCCAGATCAAAGGGTGGCAACAGATTTTGGCTGTTGAGTTAGGAGCACGTACCACGTGTATCAAAAACTTTATTATGCGCTCTTGGCTATAGGCAGCTTCTGCTGCAGTCGGGAGTCGCCTGGCAGCAACTCTACTGCTGCGCCACCGTGCACGCACCTTTTGTACTTCTTAGTGAAAAGCATTTAGCGAATGATAATCATCGAGATCCTTGAGCATGTATGAGAAATCCACAGGATGGCAGCTTGGATATTTATTTTTAGTTAATTAAATAATACGCAACAATTTAAAAACAGAATCTGGTTTTTCGGAATCATGGCTTCTTGAAAGTTTCCCAGATGGTCATAAAATCCATCTGGTTGACATCTTCTTGCTGAAGGGAAATCTGTGGAAATACCTTGTCCAGCCTTATATGTGACCCCACGCCACCGCCCCCTCCCCTCGCCCACCAGGCCCAAAACTACAGATGATTCCTTACATTACAGCCTACTAGCTCTTGAACTGCGCACATAAATCCAGCGAACAGCTGGGAGCAGACAACGAATCCCTTATTTCCAACAAACTCAAGAGGAAATTTATCACTATACACAAGTGGAAGACAAACTCAGCAAAGTAAGTGGATACAACATTATAAGCCTGTTAGTCCTAATAAGGTCGCGAGAGAGTGATGCAGCACAGATTCAGTCCCTTCAGCCCACCAACCATTTGACCATTAACCACCTATGTACACTAATAGTATCCTAATCTATTTCTTTCTCCGTACATTTCCATTAAGAAAAACAGGCACAAAAAGGGTCCCGCAGCAAATCCCAGTAGCACATGAATAGGTGATTCTGCATGGTTGGTGGGACTTTCTTAGACTGATAGTTCATGGAAAAGCAAGGAACTGCAGATGTTGATTTACAAAAAATGACACAAAGTGCTGGAATAAGTAAGCGGGCCCAGCAGCATCTCTGGAAAACATGGGTGGGCAATGTTTCGGGTCGAGACCCTTCTTCAGACTGCGCTAGTTCTTAGTGTCTCAACAAATCGCGATTAGTTACTTTCCCAACTGTACAACCATTTGAAAAATTGTCACTATAAAACGCCTAACCAATCCTAATCCATCTGTCACTACCACTTATTGGAAGCACAAGGAACTGCAGATGCTGGTTTACAAAATAAATCACAAAGTGTTGGAGTATCTCTACTGGTCAGGGGACACATCTTGAGAAAACATGGATCGTGATGTTTTAAGGGTCAGGAGCCTTTTTCAGACTGAATTTGTTGTGTTGGGGGGGGGGAGGGGAAAGAGCTGGACAAATGGACCAAGTAGATACTGGTATAGCGGGCTTCATTGCGGCACGATTGTAGGACAAAGGCTAGAGATAAGTCAATGTGTACACATGGTAGGTGCAAACTGTGTCAGCCAGAGAAGGAATAATAGATTGAAGAGGGATGGGGGTTGGGGAGGGGGAAATGAGAAGTAAGCTTCGATATGCAGAATACGAATGTGCTGTTCCTTCGCAGTTTGCCCTCACTCTGGCACGGAGGAGCCAAAAGCAGAAATGGAGGGGGGGCCCTGGATACAAAGGTCCCCAAATAGCGGCAATGAGAATAGGGAGCAAAAAATGGTGTTGTGCGGATGTAAAGGTGACCAAATTTGGAGAAATACTGAATGCCGTTTCCGATGAGCTTCGAGGAGAATTCTCGTGAACCTCTGTCTCTCATGAAGGACACCGTGATACTATGGAGGATGGTGAGGGAAGAGGCGAAGGGATAAGGTGTCTTACATTCTGCTGTCAGCTGCAGGGGAAAATACTAGGGAGGGGTGGTTTGGGTGGAAAGGGACGAGTGAATCTAAGTGCCATTTTGGAGGGAGCAGCCTTCTGATAGCCATCTTAGCGGTAAACCCAACAAAACCAGGATGGCTACTGAGTGAGAACGGCCTGTTCGAGTGATCTCCATTGAAAGAAGACCATCACTCACTTGAACCATACACTTGTGAGCAGCAGAGCGACATAAAACTTAAAAACAGACACAAAAAAACTGGAGCAACTCAAACAGGCTCCGACCAGCAATCACTGATATAAAGGACTAGGTGACAACTGGGTCTCGACCCAAAACGTTCACCTCCACCTTATCATCGAGAGGATGCTGCCAGACTCACTGAGATTTACTCCAGAACATGATTGTGTCTAACTTCAAGTTAAACCAAGCATCTGCATTTCCCTTCCTGACATCAAATGAAAAGTCAGGCTGCTGCACAAACATGTAACGAGCGGACTTGTTGCATTCCCAGGAACAATGCGTCCAAGACTGTGTTAAATAACCTTTCAATATCATCCTGATTCCTCAAGTGAATCCCCTAACATCCATTCCTCTGGAGACAGACCCCAATCCTGTCTCCCTTAGGAACTCACCCCAATTACCACTTCGCTGCAGCATCATTTCGCACCAGGGTCAATTCACATTCAATTCTTTCCTTGGCTAATCCCTGGTAAATTTCTCCTCAACCAGCTCACTAATCTAATCCCTTTGTTAAAGAGCTATAGATTATTTCTCTATATCTAATCATTGGAAGAGACATTTTCTAAGCCCGCTCACTCCATTTGGATAACACAGAGATCACTTGGAGAATAGCAGAGATTAGACTTTGAATTTTCTGGTCATTGATAATTTTTCAGGCTCCATACGATCACCTACACATCCTAAGCTATTTTGGCAATTTTTTTTAGTTATCCTTTTTTGTTTATCTAACTTCATCTAATTATCTAATTATTCTGAATTATCTAATTAATTCTAATAAGACTGAACTATTGTGTTACAGTTCTGGCACCGCTATTATAGGAAAGAAGTTGTCAAGCTGAAAGGTACAGAGAAAGATTTGCAGGATGTTGCCAGGACTTCACAGTCTGAGCTTTAGGGTGAGTTCAATAGCTGGAACTCTATTCTCCTTGGACACAGGAGGAATTGAGGGGGTGTCTTATGGACAGGTGTTATGTAGATAATCATGAAACGGTACACAAGATGTACGTGTAGATATGGCACAGAGTCTCCTGCCCGAGTAGGTGAATCGATGACTGGGGGATGGGTTTTAGGTGGAAAGGGAAATCATTCATCTTCCAAGTTCATTCTTCAGTTCTATCCAGAATGTAATATTGGGAACTCCACTTGCAATCCTTTCTGGCCTCGACAGTGAACAAGTGAAAGCCCTGTCCCCCACTGTCAACCCATTCAATTCAAGAGCACTCCCGAGTTTTAAACACAAAATCAAAACTTGTGGAAGCACGGACATGTACATTAGCGGGAAATCGGATCTCGGTGGACCGTCTCTGAGTGACTTTGTAATGCTAAACGGAGCAGGTACTCGGGAAACGTGGGTAAGCGCGGGAATGAATCGTGAAATGGAGATCTTCAACACATGCGATGAAAAAATGTCCCGAAGAGAGTCCCGAGTACCCTATGAACGGGGCCCAATTCCTGTAAATCTCCCGAGTCGAATCACGGGCAAACTCGGAGAATTCTTAAAGAATCTCGTACAGTTGGACAGAAGCTTTAAGACTGGTAAGCAATCATGAATTTGACCAGAAGCTTCTCCGCATCAATTACCTGATAAAATGTGGTAGGCTGTTTTTGGGGAGACTTTTGGCTTGAACCAAGAAAGGACACAAGCTACTCCACACAGCCACCTAAACACCTAAAGGTAATGAGTATAGAAGAATGCAGATCAACAAGGAATAACAACAAAAGCTGGTAGGTAAACTCAACTGGTAGGCAGCAATCACCTGGAGAGAAGGAATGGGTGATACAACCCTTCTTTAGACTGAGGCAGTCAGGGGAGAGGTGTCTAGAGATATAGAAGGTAAGGTGTGAAAATGGGGTAGATCAACTTGGGAAACATTGGGTCCAATCAATATGTTCGAAAGGATCATTGTTAGCTGAGCAGGAAGCGGTCTGGCAAAGAGACAGACAATCTTCTAAATTAATAGGAGGACTGAGGAAAACGAGTCAGAGAACTACGATGGGCAAGAGCGGAACCAGTCTATCATAATCATGGAAGGGGACCAGGACACCACACAATATCATCTTGGTATTTTGGCGCGCCGTGCCTCATGCGCACACTCACACACACACGTGCGCGAGGCTATCGAGGCTCATGGAGGCACAAAATGCAGCTCTACCTCTGCCTGTCTCGTCTCGCCGGGTTACCTAGAGCCCTGACTTGGACTGACGGGAACACCAGCGCTGGCTTACTCCGTGCTCTGCCCATATTTCCCATCCTTCGCAAGTCAATGGCAGTGTTAACCAGAGCAGAGTTGGACTGGGTTCTTAGCCGCTGCCTCTCTGCCTGGCTGTGGGCTTGGGGGTACAACTCGTGTCTGACTGCCCGACCTCTCTGGTCACTGCCCACCTCCCGTGGAGGGGGGGCACCGGGTGGGACGGGCAGCGCGGAGACCCGGCCGGGATCGATCCTGGCTGTGGATGAGACGCAGGTCTGTGCCACGTCTCCCTCCTCCACTGACGCACTGAATCATCATCACCATTGCCTGCTGACCGGAGTCTCTCTCGTCCAATCGGCACCCTCGTTCAGCAGTTCCCACCTCCACTTTCTCGCGGAAGCGGAGATTTTTTAATATCCGGATTACAAAATCTTGGGGGGGGGTGTCCCCCACCTCTCAACATGGAGGGGAGACGTGTTCCCATTTCCCCCCCCCCCTCCCCACCCCTGTACTTAAGACTGCTGTATAAATGTGTACAGACACTCAAACTTTGTAAAAACAAAGAACTGCATATTCTGGTTTGTACCAAAGATAGACAACAAAGTGGTGGAGCAAACTTAGCAAGTAGGCAAGCTTCTCTGGTGAAATGATGGGTCACATTTCAGATCGGATCTGAAGAAGGGTCCCAACCCAAAACATCACCCATCCTTTTTCTCCAGAGATGCTCCATGATCTGCTGAGTTACTCCAACACATTGTGCCTCTGGCAAACTTTACAAACTCCATCAGGGTATCTTCAGATCCTAACATCCAGTTAAAAATAGAATGTCCCGCATATGTGGACATACAGGCATGTGAGACATGTACAGACATACACGCATCCCACAAGTTGCTTATCTTATTCAAAGAATCTGTAGCAGACTTGGTCATTCACATATTTGTGAAGGCAATGCTCAGAATCACCTGATCACTCTGTGTTTGTGTGTTTGTGTGCGTGTGTGTGTGTGTGTGTGTGTGTGTGTGTGTGTGTGGTGTGCGTGTGTGCGTGTGTGTGCGTGTTTTGACTGTGTGGAGTGTCGTGTGTGTGTGTGTGTTACGTGTGAGTGTGTGTGTGTGTGTGAAAGTTGTGGTTGCGGGAGTTTGTGGGTGATTTGCTGAGTATGTGTGTGTAGATTAGTGTGTGAAGAGCATGGGTAAACGTGAGTGTGTTTGTGTTGGGGTGCATGTATATGTGGGTTATCTATTTTTTTCTAGTGGAAACTTCAGTTGCTTGAATTATGTGCAATGGAGGGGGATGGATCTTAGAGTGTTTAATTGTAATTTGAGGATATTTGAAAACAATGATACTTTCTTTCCTTGCAGCACATACAGGCCTTGTGTGTGTGTGGGCTGGGGGGGGGGGGGGGGGGGGGGGTCGTGGATTGATGGGTGGGCAGGGGGAGAGTGTGTTCTGTATATGTAAGTTGTGTACTTGGTTGTTGCTAAGTTGTTGTGGGGGGGGGTCTGGGTGGGTTGTGGGGGGTTCGTGTGTGGGTGTGTGTGTGTGTGTTGTGTGTGTGTGTTTGTGTGTGTGTGTGTGTGTGGTGGTGTGCGTGATGTGTGTGTTTGTGGAGTGTGGATCTGTGTGTGTGTTGTGGGTGGTCTGTGAGTCTGTGTGTCCATGTGTCATAGTGGGTCTGTATGTTGTTTGTGTGTTGTGGGGGGGGGTCTGTTTGTGTGTGCAGTGTGTGTGGATCTGTTTGTGTGTGGGGGTTTTGATTGAAGTGGTGTGTGTGTGTCTGTTACTGTTGTGTGCATGTGTATGTGTGTGTCGTGTGATGGTGTGTGGGCATGTGCGTGCACATGTGTGTATGCAATGCATGCATATGTGTCTGGGTGCTCTGAGACCGTGCACATAACATGGGAGTGCCTGAGGCATACGCATGCACATTTGTGTGCCCTGCATGTGTTGCGGCGTTTGTGTGCCGTGCACGTGTGTGTGGGACTGAGCGCGTGTGCGAGAGGTATGTGAGGACCATATATGAAAACACTTGGCCTGGTCAAGGTAGCCGCGTCATGGGGTGTGGAGAAATGAGCAGTGATTGGGTTACTCTAACCACAGTTTCCAGGTTCTGCAGTCTAAAGGTTCATTTACTTACCTTTACCACTAACGTGAGGTTATTAACCTTCACGCAGCATCTACCTTCAAGGGCCAACCACATGGAGTCTTTCTGTTCCCACACCCTCTTCCCAAAGCCGGGCAGCTCATTGGTCTCCTCGAGCAGTGTTGGTGACCTTTGATGCACATCCTCTCCATTGGTCAGCACTGCTCTACGCTACACATATTGCTGGCAGGAGATTAAAATATCCTGGTTGGCAAAGGTAGTAAGGATTCTAAGTGTTCAGATACATTACTTATTGAAAAACTAATTTATTAATACTTAATTTAAGATTTATTTCCATGTTGTTTGGATCACAGATTCAGTCTATTAACATGCTCAGTGCTAAACAGTTCGGTGAGTCAGACACAAAGATCCGTACTTGCTATAACATCAGTGTATAAAAATAAAGGTAGAAATGAGTGTAATTCGACAGTCTTACTAAAATACTTTAAATTTAGTAGTAGATTTTTTTTTACTTCTAAATTGAAGTATTTTTGTAAGACTGTCGAATTACACTCATTTCTACCTTTATTTTTATACACTGATGTTATAGCAAGTACGGATTGGTTTAAGGTGAGAGGGGAAAGATTTAATAGGAACCTGAGGAGCAACATTTTCACTCAGAGAGTGGTGGATATATGGATCAACCTGCCAGAATAGGCAGAGTTGCAGTTGAGTCAGGTACAGTAACAGCATTTTAAAGACACTTGGACAAGTACAGTGTATGATTAGGAAAGGCCTAAAGGGACATGAACCAAATGCAGGCAAATGGGACTAGCTTAGATGGGGCAACTTGATCGGCCTAGACAAGTTTGGCCGAAGGGTCTGTTTCCATGCTGTATGACTCCATGACTTTGTCAGAGAGCAGGATTTGTACCCCTATTACCATTGTGCGAGTTTGCCATTTTAAATGGGTTTAAAAATGGCGCAGCACAAGGAAATGCTGCATTCTTGAGCAAACACACAATGTGCTGGAAGAACTCAATTGGTCAGCCTGCATTTGTGGGGGTAATGAAGAGACAAAGTTTGGGGTTAGAGCCCTTCTTCATAATCAGACACAAGAAACAGCAGATGCTGGAATCTTAGGCAAATCACAAAGGACTGTTGGAATGAGTAGGTCAGGCAGTGCAGTAAAGATGAATATTGATACAATGTGCAAGGTCAGAGATGGTATTCCTCAACGTTTATACGCATGTTCCAAAACCCCTGAATCCTTTCCAGATATTACTTGCACTCAGGTGCCCGTAATGTAATATTTTCATTGCTAATATTTCATCAATATACAGAGAGTTTGGCCCTCTTAAACATTCACCCCCTCTTCTCTGTGCGTGCTTGCTGTAATGTTACCAAATGTTAAATTGTACAAGGCATTGGTAAGACCAATATGGCGTATGGTGTACAATTTTGGTCGCCTAGTTATAGGAAGGATGTCAACAAATAGAGTGGTACAGAGGAGATTTTCTAGATGTTGCCAGGGTGCTGCATCTATTCGTTACAGAGAATGGTTTTGAACAAGTTAGGTCTTTATTCTTTTGGAGGCGCAGAAGGTTAAGGGGGGACCTTGATCGAGGTCTTTAAATGGATGAAATGGGATGACAGCGTTGACGTGGGGATACGTTTTTCAATTGAGGGTAGGGAAGATTCAAACAAGAGGGCTTGACTGGAATTAAGGGACAGAAGTTTGGACGGTAACGTGAGGGGGGAATTCTTTATCAGAGGGTGGTGGCTGTGTGGAATTGAGCTTCTGCAGAAGTGGTGGAGGGCAGGATCGATTTTAACATTTGTAGAGTAAAGTGGATAGGTATATGGACGTTGAAGGGGAATGGATGGGGTTGGTCTGAGTGCAGGTAGATGGGATAGGGGGACAAACAAATGGTCTGGCACGGACTGGAAGGCTGAGTGGGCCTGTTTCGTGCTGAGTTGTTATATGGTTGTTTATATTGGTATAAATGGGCTCACAGCAGGAATTCATTAAGATTACTTTATCCGCCTAAACCTACTGATCTCCGGTTGGACTGAACACTTGAATCACCACTCCCATACTGGACGTTTTTGAACTTGGCCTCCCCTCCACCATCAGAGTGCGGCCAGTGCTAATTGGAGAACAGCAATCTTGTTTATTTATCTTGTTTGCTTTCGTTATGACCCTTTCTCAGCTAAACAATGATTTTCTAAGTTTTTCCTTGTGCTGTCAAACTCCTCTGATATCTCCACTTTCCCACTTTACACTTCCTTATCTCTGTATCTCCCTCTCCCCTGACTCTCAGTCTGAAGAAGGGTCTCGAACCGAAACATCACCCATTCCTTCTATCCAGAGATGCTGCCTGTCCCATTGAGTTACTCCAGCATTTGGTGTCTACCTTCGGTGTAAACGAGCATCTGCAGTTCCTTCCTACACAAGACAACTTTGACTACAGCTCTTATAGTTGCAACTTCCTTTATCTAAAAAAGACAAGACCAGGAGACGCATGTGAAAGCACTCCTGGAAGGATTCAAAGATAGACACAAAATGCTAGAGTAACTCAGCGGGGCAGGCAGCATCTCTGGAGAAAAAGGATTGGTGACGTTTCGGGTTGGGATCCTTCTATAGACTTTCTGAAGTGCAAGAATTCACTCTTAATTACTGTCAATTCTAACAATGTAATATGTTGCTGTTCCTTCATCTTTTTACATTAAAATCTTGGTTACACCCTACCTGTAGTAATATTTCCTCAAGAATGGACAAGATATTTGACAGCAACATCCAGTGAATAAATAATAACACTATTCCTGTTTCTGGTCATTGGACAAGTGCTATAGAAATCACAGCAACCATTTCACAAGCTCACAAGTTAACAAGTTATAGGATTTAGAATTAGGCAATTTGGCCCATCGAGTCTGCCATTCAATCATGGCTGATCTCTGCCTCCTAATCCCATTTTCCTGCCTTCTTCCCATAACCCTTGACACCTGTTCATATCAAGAATTTGTCTATCTCTGCCTTAAAAATATCCACTGACAAGGTGCAACATAACTCTGAAAATAAACAGTTTCAGGTACCGGGTGAGGGGTGTGTAAAGATATGAAGCAGGTACATCCCTTTTATTTTATTTTCTTTATATTTTCCTTTTTTAAATTTTTATTTTTCTTTCTTTTTCGCTTTCTCGTGCTTTACGTCTTTATGGGCTCTTTCTTTTCACTTTTTCACGTACTATTAATATCACTATCTTATCTAACTTTCTCTATTTTTCTTTTTCTTGCTTCTGTTACTTTTCTATTATTAAAGTTTCAAACAAGAATTGGTACATGAAATGTATTACGTTATTTTTGGTTTATACTACTGTACATTATTTCTAATAAAAAAATATATTTTTAAAAAGATATATCCTCTGACTTGGCCTCCACAGCCCTCTGTGGCAATGAGTTCCACAGATTAACTACCCTCTGGCTAAAGAAGTTCCTCCACACCTCCTTTCTAAAAGAGCACCCTCTAGTCCTAGGCTCCCCCACCAATGGAAACATCCTTTCCACATCCACTCTATCTACCCCTTTCATTATTCTGTACATTTTAATGAGGTCCTCCCTCAACCTTCTAAACGCCAGCGGAAATTAATTCTGCTTGAAGGTGTAAACAGCAGTTAAAATTGGGTTTGGCAAATACATCTTGCAGTTGCTTGTGGCTTTGTGGTTTGAACCCATCCTTAATTATTACCCTTTTTGCCTGTGTTGCATTTGTTCCTCATTATGGGCGTGAGGTTTCATTTACTGTCAGGTGTTGCTGTAGGATCTTTAAAGTCAGCCCCTTGGACCTTGGACAGAGGAGCTGCCTACAGGGAGTTTTCCCTTCGCACGGGAAGCCGAACTAATATCAGCGAAGGCAAAATGTGTCAGATCATCGGGAAGTTTGGAGAACTGGGATTAAGACTGCTCACCCACCCACATTTTAAGAAAACCTCTTCAGAAATGCAAAATCCCATTGATTTTTTTTTGGAGCTATTGTTGCTTTTCTTAATTGGGCAGTGACATGGGATCATGGACTAAATTTAAATGAAAAAACGGAATGGATGAATAGATTAAAAATTAATTCTGGTTTATCAAGCTCTGGAATTCTCTATCTCAAGTTCTCAGACCCTGAACTCTCATCTCCCCTTCTTTCACAAAATTATTCAACCATGTGGGTCGTGTGAAGTCGCCACTGGTTAATGATGCTGCTAAGTGTCCTGAGACAGTTCATCACAGGTGCTACACAAATTCAGTTTGTTGCTGTTGCTGATGTTTCAAAATGTCCAGATTTAAATCTAGCCTGAAGCTCTTACAATTGAGATAACTTCTATAGTTGGTTAAAGTGCAAAATAAACGGCATTGAATTAGCCACCGAGATCTTCCTTCTTTTCATGGAAGTCAATCCATCTAAACTGGGAGCAGAGCATAATGTGTAGCAGTTTTAATATTAGTTATTTGGCACTATCTATCGCCCATTGTCAAAATAGTCCCAGTTGGTTGCATGTCTTTTCTAACATATCCAAAATCCACCTGTTTGATCAACCCTGACCCAAACCTCCAGCACAGTGTCGAAGTCAAAGTGGCCAAAATAAAATTGGGAATATGGTCAATAACCATGATGAATAAATTAGGAACACTAGCTAGATGGACTGATACGTTAATCTGCAAGCATTTTCCATAAGACTATTTCCCTTTATCGTTTTCCACTCCACTTTCTCATGCCTCCCTTTGGTACCTTCTGTTTCTACTTTAATGAATGATACTTAGCCACAATCACCAACTTGGGCATCTTTAGAAAAGTTGATGGTGTGTGAATCCAGGTGCATCCAGTTCAGATCACAAGTGGCTACTGACACTACAAACTTTAATTTTGCTGCTGGACGATAGTACATCAATGAAAGCGTCAAGTGAACAAAGGACCAGGCTATTTAAGATTATGACTTACATTGTTATACCAAAGAGAGCATCTCAAGGTCTTGCACTGGTAACCTACTGCAATACAAGTTTCAAGGCTTGCGAACAATCACTCAAACATTTCAAAACGGAAATAGTCTATCTTAGCGATCTCCCCCAATTCACAAATCCATGTTTTGAAACAAGGAGTTGCAGATGCAGGAATCATGAGCAAAACACGAAGTGCAGGAGTGACCCAGTGGGTTAGGTAGTATCCTTGGAGGAGAGAGACAAAAATGCTGGAGGAGAAATGACACTTTGGGTCAGGACCCTTCTTCAGGCTGATTGTAGTGGTGGGGGATGGGGTGGGGGGGAGAGTGGGATAGAGAGGAGCAAAAGTTGGAAAAGATTTGGACATTGAGGACAAAACCTGGCAATCATAAGTGGGTCAAGGTGAGAGGGCTTTTGACTGGCAGATGGCTGGACAAAGGCTAGAGATAAAAAGAGACAAAAGGGTGTAAGATAAGGAGAGGAGGAGTGTAATGTGAAACTAGAGGAATGGATATAGGTGGAAGGGGACGAGGTGAAAGGGAAAGGTGGGGCACGAGAGTGGAAGAAATAGGTGTGCACTTGGGCATGGCACAGGGGAGAGAGGGGGGGAAATGGTGGTGTTGGGGAATGCAATGTTTCTACTATTGGGTTGTAAGCTAGCCACCTGAATATGTGGTGCTGTTCCTCCAGTTTGTGTGTCGCCTCTCTTTGGCAATGAAACAGGCCCAGGACAGAAAGGTCAATGTGGGAATGGGAAGGGGAGTTATAATGATTAGTAAGCGGGAGATCCTATAAGCCTTGGCGAACCTAGGTACATCATCAATTTGTGATATTAATGCATGTGCACAAAATTCATGATATACCTATCAAACCTGATTGATATCTGGCTTCTGTTATGTAGATTACTAAAGGATTTAGTAATTCTCACCTTCTCCATCATGATCTGGTTTGGCTCAGCCACCAAGCACGACATCTGGAGGCTGCAGCGAATCATCCGATCAGTTGAGAAGGTTATTGGCTGCAACCTTCCCTCCATTGATGAACTGTGCACCGCAAGGGCCAGGAAGCGAGCGGGTAAGATCATCTCTGACCCCTCTCACCTAGGTCACAAACTCTTTGAATCACTTCCCTCTGGAATGCGACTCCGGACTCTCAAAGCTGCCATAGCCAGACATAAAAATTGCTTTTTTCCACGAGTAGTAGCTCTACTCAATCACCAAAAATCTGTAGCCTCCTTTTGCTCTGGTATTATATTTAGTTCACATGTTTGATCAATCATGTTTTATTATTAATGTTTAATGTTTTATGTGTCATTCCTAACTGTCACTGTATGTCATATTGTCACTTGCGTGCGGAGTACCAAGGCAAATTTCTTGTATGTGAATATTTGGCCAATAAACGTAGTAATTAATTAATTCATTAATTCATTCATTTCATGTTGAATAATTTCCTGTTGAATTATTGCTGGCTGACAAATATTGCTGTTAGAATCATAGGGTCATATAGCACAGGAACAGGCTCTTTGATCCAATGATTCCCCATCAAGCAGCAAACCTGTTTTTCCTGCACTCATTCAAATTTATTATAGCCATGTTCACACCTACTTCCCTCAGATTCTACCACTCACCCACACACTGGGGACAATTTGCAGCAAAGATCCTATAGCAAGCTAGACAGATCACTCAACGAAAAAGATGTAGTACAGTCATAGGCAGATTCATGGGTAATTTTCGGCCCCATTTCCGTAACCGGCTTCCTTCTCTGCACCAAAGATCCCATAAGAGACGGAAGCCGGTTACGGAAATATCCTCGTAAAAATAAAAGTTATTTGGGAAAAATTTTCTCCTCATTTTCAGAAATATAATTTATTAACACAAACTGTTCCCCCCCAAAACATTGATTACACTGCGAGTCGGGTCGGGTCGGGTTACGGAAATGGATGAAAAAAAGTCCCACATTCTGCTCCGTTGCGTACTACACGTCAGCCCATTGCATTTAGCAGGAGTGGTCTATCTTGCTTGCTATAGGATCTTTGGTTTACAGTGCCTAATTTGTCCACTGACCATCGAGTCTTTGGTTGTGTTAGCATACTAGAGCACTCAAGAGAAAACCATGCGGTCATAGGGAGAACATTTACTGTCAACACGGACAGCCTTTACTGACTTAAAGTTACCAATGGACCTTTAATAATTATTAAAGTTGATCTATTGTTAACTTTAAATCTGAGATCTATTCTTACTTAGGCAAATGTATTAAATGAAAAGTATAAAGGAGAGGCTTATGGACTTAGGTTACATATCGGTCCTAATTTTATTGAATAGTCTTCTTCATAGGATTTCCCAATAATCATCGAAAATCGGAAAGTTCTTGCCCTTCCTTCAGTGGTTCAATGGTATTTTATTGTCATGTACATGTGAGTATAGTGACATTATTGTTTTGCATACATTTCCGTGACAATCCTGCAACACATTAAAAATAATCATACCAAATGTAGAATGATTATATACTTGTGTACAGGAGCAAGGAGGTCCTAAAGCAGTTGTACAGGGCCCTGGTGAGACCTCACCTGGAGAATCTTGTGCAGTTTTGGTCTTCTAATTTGAGGAAGGACATTCTTACTATTAAGGGAATGCAGCGTAGGTTCACTAGTTTAATTCCCAGGGTAGCGGGACTGTAATATGATGAAAAAATGGATTGACTGGGCTTGTATACAATGGAATTTAGAAAGATGAGCGGGGATCTTATAGAAACATTTAAAATTCTTAAGGGATTGACAATAGACAATAGACAATAGGTGCAGGAGTAGGCCATTTGGCCCTTCAAGCCAGCTCCACCATTCAATGGCTGATCATGGCTGATCATCCACAATTAGTACCCCATTTCTGCCTTCTCCTCATATCCCCTGACTCCACTATCTTTAAGAGCCCTATCTAGCTCTGTCTTGAAAGTATCCAGCGAACCAGCCTCCACTGCCCTCTGAGGCAGAGAATTCCACAGACTCACAACTCTCTATGTGAAAAAGTGTTTCCTCATCGTTCTAAATGGCTTACACTTTATTCTTAAACGGTGCCCCTGGTTCTGGACTCCCCCAACATCGGGAACATGTTTCCTGCCTCTAGCGTGTCCAAACCCTTAAAAATCTTAAATGTTTCAATAAGATCCCCTCTCATCCTAAATTCCAGAGAATACAAGCCCAGCCGCTCCATTCTCTCAGTATATGACAGTCCCGCCATCCCGGGAATTAAACTTGTGAACATACGCTGCACTCCCTCAATAGCAAGAATGTCCTTCCTCAAATTTGGACACCAAAACTGCACACAATACTCCAGGTATGGTCTCACTAGGGCCCTGTATAACTGCAGAAGGACCTCTTTGCTCCTATGCTCAACTCCTCTTGTTACGAAGGCCAACATGCCCTTGGCTTTCTTCACTGCCTGCTGTACCTTCATGCTTACTATCATTACCCAACTTAACACCATTTAGATAATAATATTCCTTTCTGTTTTTGCTACCAAAGTGGATAACCTAACATTTATCCACATTAAACTGCATCTGCCATGCATCTGTCCACTCACCCAATCTGTCCAAGTCACCCTGTATTCCCATAGCATCCTCTTCACAGTTCACACTGCAACCCAGCTTTGTGTCATCTGCAAAGTTGTTAATGTTACTTGTAATCCCTTAATCTAAATCATAAATATATATTGTAAATAGCTGTGGTCCCAGTACCGAGTTTTGCGGTACCCCACTAGTCACTGCCTGCCATTCTGAAAGGGACCTGTTAATCCCTACACATTGTTTCCTGTCTGCAAACCAATTTTCTATCCATATCAGCACTCTACCCCCAAAACCATGTGCCTTAATTTTGCCCACTAATCTCCTATGTGGGACCTTATCAAATCCAGGTACACTACATCTACTGGCTCTCCCTTGTCCATTTTCCTAGTTACATCATCAATAAATTCCAGAAGATTAGTCAAGCATAATTTCCCCTTCGTGAATCCATGCTGACTCGGACCGATCCTGTTACTGCTATCCAAATGTGGCGCTATTGCATTTTTATGATTGACTCCAGCATCTTCCCCACCACCGATGTCAGGCTAACTGGTCTATAATTCCCTGTTTTCTCTCTCCCGCCTTTCTAAAAAAGCGGGATAACATTAGCTACACTCCAATCCACAGGAACTGATCCAGAATCTATAGAACATTGGAAAATGATCACCAATGCGTCCACAATTTCTAGAGCCACTTCCTTAAGTACCCTGGGATGCAGACCATCAAGCCCTGGGGATTTATCAGCCTTCAGTCCCATCAGTTTACGCAACACCATTTCCTGCCTAATTTGGATTTCTTTCAGTTCCTCTATCACCCCAGATCCTCTGGCTAGTACATCAGGAAGTTTGTTTGTGTCCTCCTTATGAAGACAGATCCAAAGTACCTGTTCAACGCACCTGCCATTTCCTTGTTCCCCAAAATAAATTCACCTTTTTCAGTCTTCAAGGGACCAACTTTGGTCTTAACTCATTGTTTTCCTCTTCACATACCTAAAGAAGCTTTTACTATCCTCCTTTATATTCTTGGCTAGCTTACCTCCGTACCTCATCTTTTCTCCCTGTATTGCCTTTTTAGTTATCTTCTGTTGCTCTTTAAATATTACCCAATCCTTTGGCTTCCCGCTCATCTTTGCAATGTTGTACTTCTCTTTTATTTTTATACTATCCCTGACTTCCCTTGTCAGCCACTGTCGCCCCTTACTCCCCTTGGAATCTTTCTTCCCCTTTGGAATGAACTGATCTTGCACCTTCTGTATTATTCCCAGAAATACCTGCCATAGTTGTTCCACTGTCATCCCTGTTAGGGTACCTTTCCAGTCAACTTTGGCCAGCTCCTCCCTCGTGGCTCCATAGTCCCCTTTGTTCAACTGTAATACTGACACTTCTGATTTACCCTTCTCCCTCTCCAATTGTAGATTAAAGATATTGTTTAGACATGTGGCAATTTGTATTAATCTGGAGAAGATCCCAACCTGAAACATCGTCTGTCCATTCCCTCCCCAAATGCTGTCTGACCTACTGAGTTACTCCAACACTTTGTATTTTACTCAAGGTTCCTGTATCGGCAGTTCCTTGTGCCTCTGACAATTGTACTAAACTGTGTAGGAAGAAACTGCAGATGCTGTTTGATACCAAAGACAGAGACAAAGTGCTGGAGAAACTCAGCGGGTCAGGTAGCATCTCTTGAGAAAAAAGGATGGGTGATATTTAGTCGGAACCTCTCTTTTGACGGTCAGTCTGAACAAGTGTTCCAATTGGAAACATCACCCATCCTATTTCTCCACAGATGCTGCCTGACCCGCCTAATTGAATTGACTTGATTTTTTACCATACTATTTTACTAGCAGTGGAGTGCAGCCGAAAGATAGAAACAGAATGGCTTTTAAAAGCTCTACGTCATGGAGGAGCAAGAACCTCTATTCCCATCTCATTCTGATGGCTGTGAAAGCCTTCCAGGATCTACCCCTTGGTCTCCCCATCTGCCTGTTGTTCGCTTGGCAACATAATTGACAGACTTCAGCTCTGTATATACGGTGGCAAATAGTTTGACTTTGCCCCTCCCCACACCCCTCTCTTGACTGCATGTGTGAACAAAGCTTGCTTACCCCATGTCTCGGCTTGCATGAGCTAGAAATTCCTCCATCTGTGAACTAATGAGAGAAAATCTGTCATTTTTTTGCCCCTCCTTCAGAACGTTATCCTTGCTGTTGATCCTCCCCAGCATTAATTCTCCAAGACCCCTTATCTCCTCTGAGGACACCTGCCTGCTTTCACCTGTGTAGCATCTAATCATATCTGTTTCACATCTGTCCATGTCTCAGCACTTCAAGGTGTGCTTATTCCAATACTTGCCTGAAGGAAGCCCTTGCATTCCTTTGCTTCCCTCCTTCTTCCAACTCTGTCCCACTTGGAGTTTTCCTGCCCAATAATCTGCAACAACCTCCCAAAAAACCCTGACCCCATTGTCTCTCCTCTTTCAAAAACACTCTCAGATGAAACATATTTTGTCCAAGTTCATGATAATTGACTTTATATATTCTGATTCAGTGAAGAAAAGCACTATACATTTCAACTGTAAAATAAAACTGGTGATGGTGTGTTTTTTTGACAAGCCAGACAGGAACAGACAAGCCTTCCAGTTCGGACATGTAGCAATTTGAATTCATCTAAAGAAGGTACCAACCTGAAACATTGTCTTTGCTTCCCTCCTTCTTCCAACTCTGTCCCACTTGGAACATTGTCTGTTCATTCCCACCATAAATGCTGCCTGACGAACAGAGTTACTCCAACACTTTGTATTTTTCTCAAGGTTCCCGCTTTTATTGGTTTTAAACCGTTGGATTATATTTCTACTTTAAGATTCCTATGATTTATGTGCTCCACTCCTATGATTGCAATCTAGTCATATTTAAAGACCTCAGTTTAAATCCTCTGCTTTTTCATTCTCTCTCGCTCTCTCTCCATTGAATGCTTTGTTTTCTCTTGTTCTAGCTCAATTGATCCCTGTCACAACATTAAGTGTTTTGACACGGGTAGGTACACAAAATGCTGGAGAAACTCAGCGGTTGCAGCAGCATCTATGGAGCGAAGGAGATGGGCAACGTTTCGGGCCAAAACCCTTCTTCAGACTGATGTTTTGTATATTTGACTATTGTTGTGTGTTTTGACTATTTGTGTAGGAAGGAACTGCAGATGCTGCTTTAAGTCGAAGATAGACATAAAATGCTGGAGTAACTCAGCAGGCCAGGCAGTATCTCTGGAGAGAAGGAATGAGTGACGTTTCGGGTCGAGACTCTTCTTCAGACTGAGGGTCGTTTGACTATTTGTACTTCAGGTTTCTTTGCCCCTCTCCCAGGCCAGCACCGTGGCATACCTGGTAAAACTGCTGCCTCACAGCACCAGAGACTTGGTTTCTATCCTGACCTTGGGTGCTGCCTGTGTGAAGTTTGCACATTCTCCCTGTGGCCACTTAAGTTTCCCCTTGTGGTTCCAGTTTCCTCCAACACCCCAAAGATGTGCAAGTTTTTAAGTTGATTGGTCTCTGTATATTGACCCCAGTGGGAAGAGAAAGTGGGATAACACAGAACTTGTATGAACAGTGGTCGGCAAGGACTTGATGAGCCAGTGTGCCTGTTTCCATGCTGAATCTCTCAACTACACTAAAATTAAATCCTAATCTTACATGTGATCTAATTTTTATTCACAAAATGTAATATATGTATTTTATGGTGTTTTTATATGCAATGTATTTTATGTAATGTTGTATTTTGTCTGGACCTTGAGTCGGAAATAAAGTTTTATAATAATAATAATAATAATAATAATAATAATGCCATCTCCGGGTTAAATCACAGAGTCACAGACCTATACAGCACATAAAGGGTCGTATATCCCACCACATCCATGCTGACCTTTTGTCTATCTACATTAGATGGTCATTAATGCTAGAACTAATTTGTTAGTTATAAGCTTGTTCAGTAAACTCATCCATATTTGGTAGCAGTCTTCCTTGATATTAACTTAACAAATTTAATGATGTCCTCAAGCTGAGAACCATGCGACCACCTTATGTGTGGTTGTAAAGATATTGTTTATCAAGTTTCATCTTTCTCTATTCTACTGTGGCTACCCATATAGGACAAACTCTACTCTCATCTCCTTCATGAACATAGGAATGGAAAGGTTTCAGCCCGAAACGTTGCCTATTTCCTTCGCTCCATGGATGCTGCCGCACCCGCTGAGTTTCTCCAGCACTTTTGTCTACCACAGGAATCTTTCAGTCATTTTCCTTTTACTGCCCTTCTCCGAAACAATCAAATGTTTTGAATTTTTAATTCCTGATTTGCTGGGGATGGGAATCCTTCAGTAAGGGTTTGTGGAGTGGAGTAATCCAAAAATTTTATTTAGCATTGATTTTATATCCAGATATTCCATTACCGCATTACCTTCTGGGTTAGTCTTAAAAAAAACTTGAAGTAACTCAGCGGGTCCGGCAGCATCTCTGGAGATGAGGAATGGGTGACATTTCGGCTCGAGACCCTTCTTCAGAGATACTGAAGAAGAAGGGTCTCAACCCGAAATGTCACCCATTCCTTTTCTCCAGAGTTGCTGACTGACCCACTGAATTACTCCAGCTTTTTGTGTCTATCTTGGGTTTAAACAACATCTGCAGTTCATTCCGACACACTATACCATCTGGGTTAAACAGCCACTTAGGCTGACCAATGTATATCATTCTTTTTCAGCTCCACTATTTAAAGGCAGCACTAGATTTGATAGGCATCCTGATAACAACAGAGCAAGGAGAAGAGAGGATAAAGGATGGATTACATGTTTTCATATCGGGCTCAAGAGGTGGACTGGGGATTGTTCATGGACATTACCCATGAGCTTCAACTGAGCAGGCCAGTCACCAGAATTCTCCTCCAACTTGGAGTGAGACTGTGTCCACAGTTTTCCATAGGGAGGTTCAGTATACTATGGAATATTTCACACCACCGTGGATAGAACTGCTTACATAATTGTTTTGAGATCCAATAAGCCCCACCCTGGTTTTTCCCGCTTTGATTAATATCAAAGAGGTTGAATCTAGAAGTTGGATTAGATAAAAAATAATGTTTGAACCTTTTTTGAGTGTTGAAGAGCAGATAATGTGATTTTGGGGCATTTTTTATAGTGTTTGCATACATTTCCATCTGGCAGAAAGTCGGACCAGAACTGGCTAATGCAATTCACCTTAATGCCAATGTCATTTCTACATTGTATTTTGACATGCAATTGAGTTATTAATGTGTGCAGTGACTTTATTCACTTGATGTAATTGGATTGAAAAACCATGACTTGTTAGCGCACAGCTCAACAAAGAGGATACCATGCTGAAAGTCATGATGTGAAGTAACATCATCAGGACAGTTTTTATTCTCATTGACAGATGTTGTTTTTTTCCCTTGTCCTTGATGCTTCACATCCTTGTGAATCAATCTCTTCATAGCCGTACCCCTGCAATCGCCCAGTAACTTCCTATAATCCTGCAATCAGCTTCAAATATTTACTTCTCTTTCCCGTTGTTTTCACCTCATTAACTTTGGATGGGTTTTTTTTTAACTAGATAATTTCCTCTTCGCATTGTCTATCACAGGGGCCTGGAACACACTGCCACAGGTGATGGAGGAGGCAGATGCAATAGTGGTGTTTAAGAGACTTTTGAATAGGCACATGGAAGTGTCGAGAAGAGCGGGACATGGATCATGTAGAAGCAGATGAGATCAGTTCAACCTGACATCATGTTCGGCACAAGCATTGTGGGCCAAAGGGCCCATTCCTGTGTGTGCTGTTCACTGTACGTAATATATGAGAGACTGTCGTGTTCATAAATCCCACTTCCAAAAAGTATTGTTCTCTCTTATTGGATGGATTGTTTACAGAAATATTTTGGGAACAAAATGAAGCAACATTAGAACAGAAGAGATGCAATTTTCTTGTTTATTTGTGATGTAATTGTGACTACAAGCTGTGGACATCGATCCCCACCCCAATACGGGGCACCCACCGCCAGCATGCACTGTTTCATTTGTGTAGGATTTCCCAACCATCAAGTATGGCAAATCCTCCCTCGCAAAATAGGTTACGGGCCATGTTGACTTCCTCGTCAGGAGATTGAATTAATCTTTTCAAATCAATGTGTGTCGACTACTCTGTAAGCATAGAGGCACTGCTGTTATCATTTTACACTTCACATAAATCAGCAAGTTCCTTGTATTTACACCCGATCTTGCAGCATTTCTCAGAAAGTGGGAGTTGGCCTCGTGGCATTTTCCACCGCTTGGAATCCCTCAGATGAGTGGGCTGCATCACCCTGCCCTGCCCACCTGACGTCTGCTTGTCCTTCATCTTCATGTTGCGATTTAAGTGTTCGCTATTATATGTTTGAAGGTGCTGCATCCCATCTTTTAAAAGCCCCGCCATAGCCTTCGCTAGCTCTGCAACATTGGGGTTGCCTTCATCACCAATGGCCTGAAAGGGATCTGGAACATGAATAAAAAAATCATCTATGAGCATAGAAGGGTTATGGAGACTGGTTATATAGTTGTTCCTTCTTTCCCTGTGGGATTCTTTCCCAGGGAGTGGGATATTCATTTTGCGCAGACGCAGCAGTTCAATTGCATCGCCATACAGAGAAAAAGTTGACAATAATATTAATCAGTTGTGGAGGAAGGAACCGCAGATACTGGTTCATACCAGAGATAGACACAACGTGCTGGAGCAACTCAGCAGGTCAGACAGCATCTCCAGAAAAGGAACAGATGACGTTTTGGGATGACCACATTAAGGGGTAAGGGAGAGAGAGAGAGAGAGGGAATGCAGGAGTTACTTGAAATTAGAGAAATCAATGTTCATACCGTTGGGTGGTTAGGTACCCTTGTGAAATATGAGATACTGTTCCTCCAATTTGCATGTGGCCTCACTCTGACAGAAATGTTATTATGGGAATGGGAAGTGGAGTTAAAATCTTTGGCAATCGCATTGTCAAAGGCAGAATGAGCTTAAGTGTTCAGCCAAAAATCACCCAGTATGTGCTTGGTCTCACCAATACATACTGTAGGAGGTTGAAACAAGAACAATGGGTAGAGTAGATGAGGTTGGAGGAGATGCAAGTGAACCTCTACCTCACCTGAAAGGACTCTTCACCCATTCAATAAATTGACTCGTCTCTGGTAAAATATATGAAAATTGAACTTTAGGCAGGAAATATCTCAAACTTTTTTACTTAAAAATAATAATATTGTTAAAATACCAGCAGATGGATCCACACATAAATTTTACTTCATCAGTCTGAAGAAGGGTCTCAAACTAAAACATCACCTATCCATGTTCTCCAGAGATACTGCTAGGCAGCGCTGAGTTACCCCAGCCCCTTGTGTCCTTTTGTGTAAACCCGCATCTTCAGTTCCTTGTTTCTAAGCTTTACTTTGTTGTTTTGGAGGCAGACATTCACTTCAATGTTTACCAATTCTTTCATCAGATTACGTGAACGTTTTTTTGAGATTTTGTGAACAAGAGAAATAGGTTTTCAAAACTGTAATCGGCCTAGCAATTGGGCACCGTTTTCCTCTTGTAATGAATATTCTACAATAGGCTAAACTTCAAACACATGCGGTGATGGACACTATAGACCATTTACCCTTTATCACAGTGCAGTGGACTTGCAGTGGACACAGTGCAGTGGACTTAGATGACAAATGCATGTGGAGCATGATAATTGAAATCAATCTTTAAGCCATGCTGATTTAATGCTCAGTCTGGCTTCCTTTGCTAGTTGGTGTACCAAATGCTTTGTATAAATCAATCGAGTGCAGGAAGCCGCGACAACAATCCAGCTTGGACTGAGTTGGTAAGCTACATTCATGCTGCACAAATGCCAGGCAATGGTTATATCCACTAGAGGAATGCTAACCAATCTTTTGTCCTTGGCATTCAATGACATTACCGGCGGCTCATGCATCAACTTCAGAATCCTGGGGTACAAGGATAATCAAAAACATATCTGATTCAGATAATTCATTACTGTGCTTTGCAGGCAATCTGTACTGGGAGAACTTAATTCCTGACTTTGCAGAGCCATTTTTTTTCATCTTCATCTATGTAACAAAGAGTTCTCTATGTTCTTGGATGAATGCCACTGACATTAAATGAAACAAAAAAAATGCTGGAAACACCCCACAGATCAGAGAAAGAGTGCTGACATGCCAGGTCAATGGTCTTTCATCAGAATTAAACATATGGACCTGCGCCCCAAATGCTGTGTCACGAGTTCTAGGTGCTGCCTTTGCCTGGGATACCATGCGCCACATGTGTAATGGTCAACTTTGAAGTGAATGCTAATCTGCTTCTGAGTTTCCCTTATACTTCTCGATTGGAAATCTGTCTCAGAAATTCAAAATAACACAATGTGAGAATAAGACATTACGCAAATGCAGGTGTTAGTTTTAACAGGATCATAAAATAAAGTCACCATGCTGATAAACGGGGATAATATAAGGTGGCACAGTAATTTCTCCCATTTCACCAAAGAATACCAAAGAATAATGCAGCTATAAAGATATTCCCCAAAATGTCAGAATGTACAGGAAACGATTGTCTTCTATTTGAGAAAGTTTTCTGTCCCACTCACGCAACTTTTTCGGCGACTGCCGGCACCCGTCATAGGTCGTTACAGGTCGCCGAAAATGTTCAACATTTTGAAAATCCAGCGGCGACCTGAAAAAGGTACGACTCTTTGGGCGACTACTCGCGACTGTACAGGCTTCACCCCACGACATTTCACCAGGGTGTCGCCTGTATGGTCGTGAGTAATCTCCTCAGTCGCCCAGAGAGTCGTAGCGTCTTTCTGGTCGCCGCTGAATTTTCAACATGTTGACATTTTTCGCAGACCTGCCCAAACCCATGACGGGTGCCGGCAGTCGCCAAAAAAGTCGCGTAAGTGGTACAGGCCCATTAAACATCTTCTTTGCAAACACGGAGTCCAAGTGCTTGTGCAGGGAAACTGCAGCCACAGGTTCAGAGAAGGGGGCAAAGATATGTGAATGAAAAACATACCCATGAGAGAAAAAGACAGTAATCCTGCAGGTCAGGCAACATCTCCTGAGGACATGTTATATGTGACATTTCAGGGGATTAAGGGTTTTTGATAAAATTAGATCTCTTTAATGAATGAAGCAACATTACATTTCATTGGGATAAAAGACCAAGCATTCACCTCATTAATGATACATCTAAATCATCAATGATATTTAATAAAAGGGATTTCAATACTCACCTTGTGGAGTGGGAATGTCAGATCTCCAGACCCACCCTCCACAAATGTCCATGACTTTATCGAGGAATTCTTTGTTGCAAACTTTGAAAACCTTGTCGGGAGTGTACCCAGGGCTGTTTGCAAAGACTTTGTGGTTGGTCAGTATCACACCAAAGGACAGAATGGGCAGCAGATACCTCATTGCTGCTCACAGTGATCGTTTTCAGCCTCTCTGACCCTCTTGCAACGATTAGTTGCCACTAGACCTTTTCCAGAGGATCTATATCCCTTTTCCTATCTCTGATCCCCACTTGACTGGATTTCTCAATTATTTTGGAGTCTTGTATTACGCCTTCTCCGTCTCTGGTTTTGCATTTGTTCATTCTTTCTCCTTTTTATAAGACCATTGCTCTCTACCGTGATTCATCATTGTTTTTCATTAACTTTTGTCTCTCTTCTGGAGACCTGGGGCTGCTTCCAACCTCCCAAATCCACAATGTCCAAACCAAATATGAGTATGATTCTTTCCTCAAACAATGTTGTCTCCAACCAGTCCGTCTTTATAATTGATAATTGACAGCTCTTGGTGAATCGTTTTATCTGCTATGTTTTGTAGTTTAGTTTAGAGATATAGCATGAAAACAGACCCACCGAGTTCACACCGACCAACGATCACCCGTTCACACTATTTGCATGTTACCTAACTTCCTCATCCACTCCCTGCACACTAAGGGCAATTTACAGAGGCCAATTCAACTGCAAACCCACAGTTCTATGGGATGGGGAAGGAAACCAGAGCCCCCAGAAGGATCTCAATCCGTCTGAAGAAGTATCTCGATCTGTCTGAAGAAGTATCTCGATCCGAAATATCACCCATTCCTTCTCCCCAGAGATGCTGTCTGCCCCACTGAGTTACTCAGGCATTTTGTGTCTATCGTCAACCATATACAATGTATGCTTATTAATCAATCCATATACTGAGCTTGAGAATTTCCTGAGATGGAGGAACAGCACCTCAATGCTCGCTTGGGTAGCTTACAACCCATCAGTTTGAACACTGAATTCCCAAGTTTCAAGTAATACCCCCCTACCCACTGCCCTTTTTCCTATGTTCCTCCCCTCCCCTCACACCCCTGGCACACATACATTAATCCCACCACCTCCCTCCCACTCCCTGTCATTTTGCGACTTTCCCCTACATCCCCCATCCCAACTCCTTAATTTCTCTTTTATCCAGCCTCCCTCTCCACTCCACGCTGTTTCCTTTCACCTGTATCTGTCCAAGTTCAAGTTCAAATTTATTTGTCACATGCAACATAAGGTTCAGTGAAATGTAATTTATCATGCAGCGTTAAAATTAAAAAACGACATAATACACAACATAACTCAACACAGACATCCACCGCAGAATTCTTCACCGTGGTGGAAGGCAATACAGATCCTCCTCCCTTGTTCACCCGTAGTCGGGGTCCTGACCCTCCGTAGTCGCCCCTACAAACGGCTGGATGTATGGGCCCTCTGGTCGGGATGGTCGGAACGCCGACGCCGGGACAGGCCGAGCACACCCCGCGGCCCGGAGCTCCTCATCGGCCAACTCCTTGCCAGAGACCGCGGCTTCCAGATGTTGTAGTCTGCAGGCCGGCGGACGGAGCTCTTATCTGGCGACCTCCGGCGAGGGATCGCACACTCCACGACAGATCGAGCCGCCCATAGCGGCGACTACAGGGGATCGCCCGCTCCACGATGGAAGGTGGGCTCCACGCCTGCCGCCAGGATCTCCACCGACCGAAGCTCCACGATGTTGTAGGCCGCAGCCAACAGTCGGAGTGCTTCTCCGACGACCCCCGGCAAGGGGTCGCCCAAATCCGCGATGTTAAAGTCCCCTCTGCGCCGCCGCTGAAGTTCTGGGTCTGATTCCGGGAAAGGCCGCACCAAAGGCCGCACCAAAAAACTTGCATCTCTGTCGAGGTAAGTGCCTGAAAAATGGTTTCCCCTTATTACCCCACACCACATAAGACATACGGAGAAAGACTAAAACATACTTTCTGACATACTAAAAAAAGTCGAGACAACGAGCCCGCTGCAGGCAAGGCAGTCGACTTGCAGCGCCACCGTAACCGGTCCTGCCTTTACTTTTCACTCCTCTTCTCTCCTTATTGTCATTTATTTTTTTCTCTGTCACTTATTTCACCTGTTTACCAAATAAGCCCCCCCCCCCTCCCCCTCTCCCTCCCCCCTTCCCCCCCCACCCCCACCTTCAAAATCACAGCTATATCTATCTATCACATGCCACGGTTTGGCCTGTCCCCACTTCTCCTTTCCATTTTTCTCCCCTCTACTATACTGAGTCTGAAGAAGGGTCCAGACCAGAAATATTGTGTGTCCATTCACTTTTACGTCAAGTGTTTTATTATCGTATGATGAAAGAATGGAACGACTGGGCTTGTATTCACTGGAATATAGAAGGATGAGAGGGGATCTTATGGAAACATATAAGATTATTAAGGGTACACAAAAGGCTGGAGAAACTCAGCGGGTGCAGCAGCATCTAAGGAGCGAAGGAGATAGGCGACGTTTCGGGTCGAGACCCTTCTTCAGACTGGTCAGGGATCAGAGAAACGAGAGATATAGACGGTGATGTGGAGAGATAAAGAACAATGAGTGAAAGATATGCAAAAAAGTATCGATGATAAAGGGAACAAGCCAGTGTAAGCTGTTTGTGGTGTGAAAATGAGAAGCTAGTGCGACTAGGGTGGGGGAGGGAGATAGAGATAGAGGGAATGCCAGGGCCTGACGGCTGAGGGAGAGGTGGGAAGGGAAGGAGACAGCAAGGGTTAACAGAATTGAGAACATTCAATGTTCAAGCCCAGAGGATGCAGACTCCCCAAGCGGAATATGAGGTGCTGTTCCTCCAACTTGCGGTGTTGCTCACTCTGGCCGTGGAGGTGGCCCAAGACCGAGAGGTCGGATACGGAATGGGAGGGGGAGTTGAAGTGCTGAGCCACCGGGAGGTCGGCATGGTTATTGCGGACCGAGCGGAGGTGTTCGGCGAAACGATCGCCAAGCCTCTGCTTGGTCTCACGAGATTATTAAGGGATTGGGCACACTAGATGCAGGAAACATGTTCCCAATGTTGAGGGAGTCCAGAACCAGGGGCCACAGTTTAAGAATAAGGGATAGTGGTAGTAGGCCATTTGGAACGGAGATGAGGAAAAACCTTTTCACACAGAGAGTTGCGAATTTGTCTAATTCTCTGCCACAGAAGGCAGTGGAGGCCGATTCACGGGATGCTTTCAAAAGAGAGTTAGATTGAGCTCTTAGGGCTAGCAGAATCAAGGGATATGGGGAGAAGACAGGAATGGGGTAGTGATTGTGGATGATCAGCCATGATCACAGTGAATGGCAGTGCTGGCTTGAAGGGCCAAATGGCCTCCTCCTGCATCTATTGTCTATGTTTCTATGTATATGCCCCAGACAGAACAATGAAATTGTTACTTGCAGCAGCACAACAGAATATGTAAACTCTGTAAAAAATGTAAAAAAAATCAGTATATATATAAAGCCATGACAAAACCAATGCCACTAAATTTAAGGTAGACAAAAATGCTGGAGAAACTTAGCGGGTGAGGCAGCATCTATGGAGCAAAGGAACTAGGCAACGTTTCGGGCCAAAACCCTTCTTCAGCTAAATCTATATAGTACAGAGCTTATTTAGAGATGGTAATGTTTAATAGCCTGACGACTGTATGGAAGAAGCTGTTCATGCACCTTCTCCCCTTATATTGAATTTAAGGAGTGACCATTATCAGATACAGATGCTGCCTGACCTGTTGAGTTCCTCCAGCACTTTGTGTTTTGCTGAGAAATCCCTGAGTTGTGATGGTTAGCATTCCTTGAAAACGTCAAAGGTGGCTCTTTACCTTCGTAGTTCCAGGTCTCAGGGAGTCTTGTCAGGGTTGACAGTAACAACCATTATCAGTATGCACACGGGCCACTTCATTACACTGACGGTGATCGGCCACAGCACTGCTGTCTCCCTGGAGAGGCCATGTGCCAGCAGCTCCAATCTCTCTCTGAAGCCTCAACTACACAAACTGTCTCTGCTTTTTTCAGCTAATCTAAAATTCCTCTTGCTGTCTTAACTCTTATTTGACTGGACTCCTCAAGTGATTCAGATAACCTTGATTGTTCTTCCCTGTCGTGGATTTTTATGCTAATCTTCAGATGATGCCTTTGAAACAATATTTCTCCCAACACGATTTATCACCGTTTCTTTAAATTTTCTAGCAAATATCTTTCTAAAATCTCAAATCCATAATATCCCTGCAAAATCACAACTGCAGCTCACTCTTTGCTTGTGTCTAGTCTAACCAATTACCTTTGTAATGTCATTTAAGCCCACAGCACTTAAATGGACCACCGATGGCTGAATCTGACAATTACTGGGAATTTCTGTGGCGAGATTAGCTTGTTTCCAACAGCAGGAATCATAATGCATGCAATTCAGAGAGCTCGGTCGGCTACAGTGTCGGCTTCTCCGTGGAGCCAGTGCTCCCCCTGCTGCCTCTAGATTGTATAAGAGACAACAATGTCCCGATTGTCCTTAAAGCTGTCCTGCATCTCTTAATGGGAAAAAATAAGATGCTAAGTGGTGTAATTCAAGACCTGACCCGAAACATCACCCATTCATTCTATCCAAAGATGCTGCCTGTTCCGCTGAGTTACTCCAGCATTTTGTGTCTATCTTAAAGATCTCTGGATGGATGGATAGCTGAAATTTCGGGTCGAGACTTTTTTCCAGAATGCTGCCTGACTTGCTGAGTTACTCCAGCACTTTGCGTATTTTTTCCATAAATCAGCATCTGCATTTTCTTGTATGTAACTCTCTAAAACAGAAGGTGTTTATAATGGCTGGAGCAGATGTTGGGAACTAAATAATCCCCAGGAAAACAAGAAGATAGGTTGACTATTGTAGAAGAACATGAATGGCTTTGGGAAGAAGAGAGAAGGTCACAGTGGCGCAGCGGTAGAGTTGCTGCCTTCCAGCGAATGCAGCGCTGCTGTCCCCGGTTCGATCCCAATTACAGGCGCTGTCTGTACGGAGTTTGTACGTTCTCCCCTTGACCTGCGTGGGTTTTCTCCAAGACCTTTGGTTTCCTCCCACATTCCAAAGACGTACAGGTTTGTAGGTTAATTGGCTTGGTAAATGTAAAAATTGTCCCTAGTGGGTGTAGGATAGTGCTAATGTGCAAGGATCGCTGGTCAGTGCAGACCCGTTGGGCCGAAGTGCCTGTTTCCGCGCTGTATCTCTAAACTAAATTAAACTAAACTAAAGAAGGGAGGAGGTGTCCTATATCTCTGGTTACAGGAAGCCAGAATAGATGGCCTTGGAGGTTGCTGTCATAAGTACAGGAAACAGTGCCCATTGTGTGAGATGGTCTCACACAAGTGTCAGTACTAAGTGGGTAAATTCCACATCTAACCGAATGAACTACTGGAACCATCACAGCCCAATTCACTATGCCCCATAGGATGAGGACCACAAACCTTTCTATATGGACGATGGTGGAGAGAGTCAAAAGCTTCAAATTCCTGGGAATGCATATTTCTGAACATCTTTCTTGGACCCAGCGCACTGATGGAATTATAGAGAAGGCACTTTAATGCCTCGACTTCCTGAGAATATTGCAAAGATTCAGAAAGTTAGAGAGGACTCTCTTGAACTTCTACAGGAGTACAGTAATGAGCATATTGACTGGTTGCATCATAGCCTGCTTTGGCAACTTGAACACCTAGCAGCGAAGAAGACTGCAAAACACTGTCTGAGTCCATTATGGATACTGACCTCCCCACCATCAGGAACAGGATCTACCCTACAGTCATCAAGCTATCTATATTACTAAAAGTCTGATCTTGACCACTTTTAGCTCGCTGTGCTGTGATTTCCGAGAGAACGCCACATCCTACGGACGTAATTTTTGGCCACCTCGCCCAGAGCCCCCCTCTGCCTTCCTGGACCGGAGGATTTATCCCATCGATGAAAAATCAGAGATATTAATGTATTTTAATATTTTGCCATTCTCTCTGCTGCCCCTGCTGGTGGGAGGGGGAGGGACTATAAAACCCGGAAGTGGTGTGCCTCACTCAGTCTCTGCAAGATGGAGGAAGCCAGAGGGTCACATCTCTCAGAATAACACTAAACACATGTCTATTCAACTGTGAATGCCCTTCATGTGGTTTGAAAATGAAAATATGGTTGGGTTGAAGTAGAAATGCACTGCAAATGGCTGTTTGGGTGGGGTTTTGGGTTGAAGTAGAAATGCACTGCAAATGGCTGTTTGCGTGAGGTTTTGGGTTGAAGTAGAAATGCACTGCAAATGGCTGTTGGGGGGGGGGGGGGGGTTGGGTTGAAGTAGAAATGCACTGCAAATGTCTGTTTGTGTGAGGTTTTGGGTTGAAGTAGAAATGCACTGCAAATGGCTGTTTGGCTAAACATGACAACTTCCTGTTTGCACTATATTAATTTTAGATAAAATGCTATCACTTACGGATGTGGTTTTTTGCCATCTTTCTCAGCCCCCCTCCACTCATGAGGTGCAGAGGATTATTCCCATCAATTAATAATAAAAGTGTTATTAGTGTTTAAAAAATGTTGAGAATCTCTCTGCTGTGAATCACGTCATGAAGGCCACACCTTTTCCGGTGGAAGGGGGAGGGATTATAAAACCTATAAGTGTGGGAGTGGCTCAGTCTCTGCATGATGGGGGAGGGAGAGGTCATGACTCTGTCTGAGCTGTGAATCAACTGAACACACTGAATGTCTACTGAACTGTGAGTGTGGTGTTTTGTGTGATTTTACCCTGCATGAAATGGTATGAAACTGCATTTGAATGTGATGTCATTGCACCCTGCATGAAATGGTATGAAACTGCATTTGAATGTGGTGTCGTTGCACCCTCCTTGAAATGGTATGAAACTGCACTTTAATTTGGTGGCCTTGCACCCTCCTTGAAATGGTATGAAACGGCACTTGAATTTGTTGGCCTTGCACCCTGCTTGAAGTTGTAGGAAGCATAACCTGAATTTGGGGGATTGCACCCTCCTTGAAGTGGTATGAAACTGCACTTAAATTTTGTGGCCTTGCACCATGCTCGAAGAGGTAAGAAACTGCCCTTGAATTTACACCCTGCTTGAAATGGTAGGAAAATGGATTTGAATTTGGTGGCCTTGCACTCTGCTTGAAATGGAATTTCAAGGAATAGCCGTGAGTCAACTGCCAGCCCACCAGCCGTGGGTGAGCTGCCAGCACATCATGTGTGAGGGACTGAGCTGCCACCCCAATAATCCATTTGGCCCACAATGCCAATACTAGCCCTCTGGAGACCAGTAGTCCCTGCAGCCAACACCACCCATAGCAGCGCTCCAGAAAAGCGCCCCCCCCCCCCCCCCCCCACTGGCCACCAATATTGGAATTGGTGGAGAGGTGAAATATTGCGTCGGGGGACCAGCCCTCCCATGTGATCCCAACGGGTCCCACTTAGTCTAGTTAAACACTATAACCAAATAAGCTCTGAACTACATAGACTTGTGGGCATTGGTTTTATCTTTTTGTACTGTTATTGTTTGGTTTTATGTGAACGTATGTATGTGAGTGAGTATGTTCTCACACTGAACCTTTTCTTCATTTATTATATAATTTACAGAGTATTGTGTGTTGTATAAATTCTGCTGAGATGTTGCAAGAAAGAATTTCATTGTTCTGTCTGGGACATACGACTGAAACACCCTTGACATTCAAACACCCTCAGCGCTTACAATGGCTTGTTCCTTTTTTGATACTCTTTTGCATATTTTTCATTCATTGTTCTTTATCTCTCCACATCACGTCTATATCTCTCGTTTCCTTTATCCCTGACCAGTCTGAAGAAGGGTCTCGACCCAAAATGTTGCGACAGTCTGAAGAAGGGTCTCGACCCGAATCTCCTTCACTCCTTAGATGTTGCTGCACCCGCTGAGTTTCTCCAGCCTTTTGTGTACCCTCAATACCTCATTGGTCACAACACCACCCACTGACTGTTGTTGCAAGCTTCACATCTCACAGTT
The DNA here is from genome assembly GCA_035221665.1 of Okamejei kenojei. Classification (NCBI taxonomy): domain Eukaryota; kingdom Metazoa; phylum Chordata; class Chondrichthyes; order Rajiformes; family Rajidae; genus Okamejei; species Okamejei kenojei. The sequence goes on from CM069133.1 coordinate 44,046,587, forward strand.
TGTCTTTGTACACATACCATCATCTTGAGGCATTGCACAGCATTGGGACACCCACTTATCTATCCAGTGATGAAGAAGATGGCTCATAATCAGAGATGGCAGGAGTTCAGTGAATCCCTGCAATGAATAAGGGGTAGGCTGCTTAGGACTGAGATGAGTGTAGAAGAAAATATTAATAGCAGGTGTAGAAGAGGTTTGTGGGAATCGGAAAAATAAGATTAGCGGTATTACCTCTTGTCTAGGAATGTCTAGGATGGTAACTGTAAACATGAAATAGTAGACGAAGATAAGGAAGCTTGTTTCTCTCAGCAGTGTGTTACAGTAGGCCACCCGCACCCCATACCGCTAGTAGCGTAGACACGATGCAGTAAATGAGGGGCTTATGATTGGCTCGGAGAGGGGATGGTGGCGTGGTCCGCCTAAATGGTGAGATAGAATAATGTCAAGATGCCATTGTATTGTGTTTGACTTGTATTAACCATCTGTTGTTGACATAAACAAAAAGTATGTTATGACTAATGAAATAATTGGTACCCATGTAGTAGATAGTATATTTTTGTATAGTTGTATCTAACAAAAAACAAAAGTTGTTTACTGCACAGTTTAACTGTCACCAAAGAACTGGGGAGTAGTTAACTGCTGCCATCGCTCCATGATATCATGCAATAAAGTCTCTTGAACCAAACCTATGAAGTCTCTGCTTTTCATTTCCCTTTAATTTCCCACTAAATTAAACGGCAGGATCCCAATTGTAGTCGGCAAGTTCCCAATTGTAACGGCATTTGAACTAATACAAGTGGGAAATAAAAGGGAATGATAAAATAGTCCTAACCAAAAGGGGGACGGGAGGGTGTCCCAGAGAGAAGTGAGAGCCCCTGGGCAACCTAGCTTATCTGGTCAGTGAGCCAAGAGGCCTGTGGGATGAGGCAAAATTGCAGAGAAGATAAATTTACTCACGCAGAATGAAGAAGATAAATCGACGCAGGTGCCATAAACCGTGCTGTGGAGGTGACTTTGAGGTTTGCGGATGGAGTAAAACCGATGCGCCCGAACTAGGAATAGTATATTATAACAAATTGTCTGCGGAAACCTAACGTTTGTTTTACAGAATTGTGAAAAGAATATGGGAGAGAACAGTATTCGATTGGAGAAATCTAATCATACTGATAGAGAGAGGTTGAAGGAAAAGAAACGGGTGGTCCAGGAGGGAAAGATGCTGATAAGAGAGAACATTGCCAAGGTGATACAAAAAAGACCATAAGGCACCAGGATATGTAGAAGATCCCTTTGTTCAACCGGGATCACCAGCAGATGTGGTAATAACCAATGTGTGGTAATGTTTTGTGGTAATCTAGCTGATCGAGCAAATGGAGATTGGCCAGATGGGATTATGCTATCTCTGTCCTACTTATCTCTAAAAAGGAAATAGTTTGGCAAGATGGGAGCACAATTAATATTTGCAGTGGTGGCGTTAATAGCTATAAATGGAGTGCTGTGTATAAGTTTAAAATTGATAGAAACAATAAGAAAATGGGTGGGGATGGAAAAAATATACCCCTAGAGGTAGAGAAAGGGGTTAAGCAGAAAGGGAAATAAGGGACTTGTGCCTATTATACAAAAGCGAGTGGCAGCAATATATCCCCTAATCCCTGTAGAAAAAGCACCCCCTGGTAGAGGATGAATTTGATGATCTGTTGATGATGGCGGCTGCATTACGCCAGTGACAACCTCCGTATAACCCGGCGTATATAGAAGGAGAACAGGCCACTGCCCCATCAGGTTCTGAGGCTCTGTTTCTACCTCTGGCGTCGCGGGTGGATCAGTCCACTGGTAAAGGAGCCACAGCTCCTCCGGCAAGTCTAGCAGAAGCAGATAGTATCACTGAGAGGGGACCTGATACACGATTAAAAAGATATCAAAATGAAAAATGAGCAAACAAGGCTCCAGATGATGAATGTTGAGAAAGTGTCTAAGCCCGAGCCACTGGTACATTATGATAGGAGCAGTCCCGGTGTTGAAACCCTGGCCCCTAGTGAAGCTAGAGCTATGGCTGCCGAAGTCCCAGATCCCTTAAGAGAGCCCAATGTATTTATTAATTGGTTGATGGCAAAATAAGCCATGGGAAAATGTGATAACAGCGCTTGTAAACACGGAGGGAGGGACTGTTTGCGTAAGTGAAAGAGCTGAAATCCAAAACAATGGGACAGTATTACACAGGGAGAGGGGGCTGGGGACGAGGAAGACGTTGCAGAGCTGGGGTCAGAGGAAGTGAACAATGGCAAATAAAAGATACAACACGAGGTACATGCTGGAGAGGTAACAAGAAAGAGTATCGGGCTCGAGATTGCAGATGTTCCCCACACCAACAGCAAGGGAACGCCCAACAGAGAGGGTATCCAGCCCCTTACTGATACTTTTATAATCTCTAGAATGGCCCCACTCCAGTTACTATGAAGACAGGCTCAGTGGCAAACTGGGACCGCGGTCAGCATGTTTGTGAAACTCCCTCAAACGCAGACACATCAGTTGCTAAACTTAATTAAGGAGGAAGAACAAGGGTAAAGATGCCCATCCTATATTGTTGGCAATTGAGTAGCAATCCGTACAGTCAATTAATTAATCAAATCTATTGTGCTCTGCAAAGAGTGCAGGATTCAAAAGGCCAGTATTTACAATATCTTGTTGAAACCAGCCAAGAGCATAAGTGAACACATTGCACTGCATTATATACGCTCCTCCCTAATCCCAGATACCAGGAAAGAGTCTCCCCCTGGTTGAATGAACAATTAAAAGTGACCTCTTATTTGTTTTTTGGGGCCCTGGGATTAGGAATAATACTCCACCTCTCTCAAAACCAAACTGATCCATTTGAGATGGAAGACACTTCTGAGTCACACTTGACCGTAACTACTAGACTTCCAGCAACAGCAGAAGAAATAGGAGAGATGATACAAAGGCTGAAGGACAAACAGTCAATTCATGTTTTAAAATTGCCAATGGTTAAAGAAGAGATCCAGATTGAATTAGTTAATGACACAGAAGGAAAGATCACATGGGTCAGAGAGAAATGAGACGCTATTTTTTAAAAGTAACAGCCACCTACTGAGGATCTGTCAAGGTTACCAATGGGTCTGGTCCAAGTACCCTCTGAACTATGGGTAAAGCATAAGAATCATGTGGGGCGAGTGCGTTCAGACCCTGAACATAAAGTGACTTTAAAAAAGGGTTTTGCCTTGCCATGTTTAAAACAGTATCGACTGACCCCTGGAGGCCGAAGAAGGGATAGCTAGTATAGTCATCATGTCTTTATGACAACAAGGAGTATTAGTGAAAAACGCAAAGTCCATGTAATACTCCTATTATGCCGATCCCGAAAGTGGGAAGACGTAATGAATGGCGTTTTGTCCAGGACCTGAGAGCTATTAACAAAATATTGATCCCTATCACCTCCTTAGTACCAAAGGGGTTGCAACCGGGGTCCTGGTTCAAGAACCAAAGATCCTATAGTGGAGCAAAGATACTGGTGCGGAGACGGAAGCCAGTTATGGAAACATCCTTGGAAAAATCTTCTCCTCAAGAGCATTTTCTTTCTGCTTCTCTGCCTCACAAAAAGATGCCTATGTTCCTGCCACAGCGTGTGGGAAGTGAGGCCTGGATCAACTCGGCTGGGACGCCAGGGTAAAGTTGCGGGGCGGTTTGCAATGTACTTTTATGTAATGTTGTCCCTTGTCTGGGCCTTGAGTCGGAAATAAAGTTTATCATTATATATACAAAAAAAGAGAGTGGTTGTGAATGTGGAGCGACGGAGTGAGGAAGTGTGTCAGTGACGGTGAGAGAGAGATGGAGTGTGTCAGTGAATGTGGACGAGTGATGGAGTATATCAGTGAGAGATAAACTGGACATATCTATAGAAAGGAGGTGAGGAGGAATTTCTTTAATCAGATTGTGGTGAATCTTTTGAATTCATTGACGCAGACGACTGTGGAGGCCAAGTAATTGGATATTTTTAAGGCAGAGATAGATTATTGATTAGTACGGGTGTCAGAATTTATGGGGTGAAGGCAGGAGAATGGAGTTTGGAGGGAGAGATAGATCAGCCAAGATTGACTGGCTTAGTAGACGATGGGCCAAATGGCTGAATTCTTCTTGTGTAACATTTCAAATTTGTAACATCTGCAGGCTCTTGAAACCCACACAATCACAGGAAGGGAATGCAGACTTCACACAAAGTCAGCACCATGAACTGAAGAATTAGGGGAAAGCACTGAGGAATTTGGGGAATTTGCGGAGAGCACATGGAGAGTACAAGTAAATGGGGAATTGGGGAAGAGCACAAGGGAATTTAGGGAGAGCACACCTAACAAATTTGTTCCATCCAACTGTCTTGAATTAAGGTGATCCCAGAATATTGGGGGAGAAGGAGTGAGTGGGAGAGAGAGGAGGGAGGGGTGGGGGGGGGGCAGAGAGGTAGACAGAAGGAGAGTGATGGAGACTCCCTCAGGAGTCTCATATATAGTCACAGGCAATTGAGTCATCCTACCACAACCAGAGAGCAGTGCTGAACCACTATCTACCTCGTTGATGACCCTCGGACTATCCTTGATCGGGCTTTGCTGGCTTTACCTTGCATTAAACGTTATTCCCTTATCATTTATCTATACACTGCAAATGGCTCGATTGTAATCATGTATTGTCTTTCTGCTGACTGGTTAGCAAGCAACAAAAGCTTTTGACTGTACCTCAATCCGATTAAATGTCTCCAATGTGGTAGATTGGAGGTCAGGACCGCACCAATACAAGGGCTAGATGGATGGAAACTACTTTTCTGGCCATGAAATCCTTGACGAGAGGGCATGATTCGAAAATGAGCAGTATGCCTTTTTGGAGTGAAGTCAGGAAAAGCCTACGGCAATCTCAAGCCGTGCAGACACGAGAGGTAATGGATATGAGGCTAACTAAATATTTTAATAAGAGATTGATTTTATTAACCAAAATTCTTCTCCAATATCAATGTTGCTTCACCCTCCACATTTATTAGATGATATGTCCGGCAATTATATGTCCAGCAATCCAGTTTTATTTTGGATTTCCACCGATATTTTGTTTCTCGTCTTCTTTCTTAAGGCTTTAGCAAGCTTTTACAACTTACCGCTTTGGTTGGAGTGCCAGCACCTTGCAGAGAGCTGATGACTGCCCTGTGGATCCCTCTTGAAAGAAGAACCTCCCAAGGTAATTCAACCCACCACCACTGTAAGGGACAGTGTCCAAATATTATGGTGACGTATGGTGCCTTGAATGTTGATGTAGATGCCTTTTAATTGGTGTTACTCTGCACAATTACTCCGATTAGTTTGAACACCCTCACATGTAAGCAAGAGTGGTAATAACTTCAGAAATTAGCTGCGAGAGTCAGATATTCATATATTGGTGCTTCACCATGATGGAAATTGAGTAAATCCAGTCCCACGGACACCCACAGGGCACAAGTGGCCATGTCACAACATGGGACAAGGGAGGACAAGGGACCTGCCCCTCTTATATTTCATGGGACCCTTGCTTGTGCTGTAACTAAACATTGAAATATAACACAGAGTAAATTAGGATTTAAAATTTAGTAAGTGACTCTTAATCCCATTCTCATTATTGGATTGGCAGAATATGTTCTGCTGCCTGGCAAAAAGCAATGCCTGAAACCTGAAATAAACCTGAAAATACTGGAATTATTCAGCAGGGCAGGCAGCAACCATGAAGAACAGAGCAAGGTTAATGTAACAGAGTTGATGAAATGTTTGCAAATTTCTATGAAAGGTAGTCAATGTGAAACACTAGCCCTGTTTCTTGCTTCACAGGTGCTGCCTGACTTTCCCAGAGTTTCTTCTTTGGTAGACATGCTTCACAGAGGTGTTAATCCTGGATAAATTGGAGCAGCCATGGTATTAAAATTGAGTAAGGCCTGATGTACTGCCAGGCCATTTTGGTCAAGTTAAATGTGCTTTTGCAGAACAAGACAAGCTGCTGAATGGTGCCAGTTTGTCTGTGGCCCAGTGTGCTGCAGAGAAAGAATGGGACATCTGCAGTAGTCTTACAATAAGGTGTAAAATGCATGGAACTGATTGGATCAATGCAAACCAGATATACATAGTTTATATAATGTTGCAAATCTTTATTGGGATAGTTGTTGATTGGTTGAAATGTTAAGTTTTGTCTGGGTTGCCCGAATCTTAGGGCACATCATGTTGCATTATTCATCTGTGTTAACTTCTTTCTGGAAGCTCGTGCTTGCTAATTTTAGGGATTAAAAGCAAGGAGTGAAGAATTTTGGAATTCTGTTTCGATTGTTCGGAGGAATCGGGAAAAGCATAGACGAGATATGACAGAAGCTGCTAGGAGCCCATTGCAAATAATGTGCAATGAGTTACCAGACAAAGAAATTAAGAGATTTGTCAGGAGCGCTAAATAAAAATTAGGAAACAAGCTTTGGCCGCCGGGGGGGCATTAGAACGGTAAAAGGGATAAAATACATAGAACTAATCATTTGGCAGCATTGTAAAAGTGAGAGTGCAAAGGAATTAATAGGATTATGGAAGAAATATTACGAGGAACGAAAGGCGAATAAAGAGGCTAGGAAGATGGCGAGTTTGGGAAAAGCGATTTCTAAACTTGGAATAGAACTGAAAGAAGTGAAGTAGATTGACTTACAGACAGTAGGAAGGGCAGGAGTGGAGATGAATGAAAAAACAAGGGAAAGGGAAGAGGTAGATCTCCTGGAAGGAAACTAGTCCTTGTAAATTTAAAGTTTAGGGATCCGATGGTTGGTGCTGACTTAGAGGGGGAACGGGATGAATATTTGAAAGAATGGACAAATGTTAATGTTAGTGGAAGTTCACAGCTCCCACCATGTTCCTCTTGCATTTCCCAGGCTTCACTTGCACCTTGTATGACTTGTGTCCGTAATAAATATATTAGGTCTGCAGAACCTATAACAACTCCTGCAGATTCTACATCAGAGCATACACTACCGATAGCAGATACTGGCATGCCAGATTCTTTGACTCTATGCACTCCACCATTAATAGATCGTGCAGTAGCTTATGGCACCGGGTGTAGAATGAAAAGTTTAGCCCCGGTATTTTTTTAAAAGAAAAGCAAGGTAGGATAGATATAGTGCAGCCGCCAGAATATTTCTGTGAGCCACAGCCTAGACAGATTATATGAGCAGTGAGAAAGAGGAACAACTTATTTGGACAGTGTGAGATACCCTTTATGCTCACAATTAATGCTCAAAGACTAAATCCTGGAAGCAAGAGATTCTTTATTTTACAAGTCTGCAGACCGGGTGCTTCTCCAACTCGAGACACACCGCAGCCAAAGAAATCATCCCCCTTTATACACAGAATCTTACATTCAACCTCCCCTCCGGACCCTTCTCCAATCAGGGTCGGAGGTGCACAATCTATAGGTACATCCCACCGTACATCCCCTCGCACCTCCCATATCATACATTGCATGTTCAAACATGTTCATGGTAATGAGCAATTTTTTGACCAGGGGTGTGTTGTAATATTCATTTATTCTATTAAGCATGCTCAGTTGCTCATGACCTGGCCTAGTTTTACTCACCTCCTAGTGAACCCTCTCAGTTCTCCTATATCAGTACTAAAGGTAAGCTATAGTGACAAGGGTCCCATCTATCACTCCATTCCATTGATAGGGATCTCTCTACATCACTCCCTTCTACCGCTATACAATGCTATTACTTCTTACTCAAGGACTCAAGGATGGATCTGGCAACCTTCAGACACAGCTGTGTCAGAATCCTCTCTCCAGCCCCTCTCAGTTCAAATTCTCTTTAAAACTCCTTACTTTAATGAGGTTTAATCACTTTATCCCTCACAATCCTCCCTTTTTCTTTTGCTACGCATACACTGATTAAACCCTCATTTCAAGTTCCCTCAACTCAAACTGACGTAACATTGTCCTAACCCTCTCTTCCTGTAAATCATGAACCTCCCCTGGCCGCATTATCATTATTCTCTGTATTTCCCCTTTCTCTCCCATAGGCATGACTACAGCCTGCATCTGACATACTTCTGGTAATAAGTTCCCTAAAACAAGGGATGCAACAGGGGATAAAGATCAGTCCAGCCACTGCACATAGAAACACAAGTCCCACCGTTCTCCACCATGTTCCTCCGAGGATGGAATCCCACCATTGGGTTCCCATAATCAAATTCCACTTTTGTATTGGAATATGTGCCAACTTACGGATCCCTTCTGATATGTCCATCACTGCCTGTCCATTATCATCAATGTTCAAACAGCAATTAGAGAGGTTGAATTTCCCGCATACACCTCCTTCTTCTGCCAGGAGGTAATCTAGGGCTAACCTGTTCTGGTATATCGCTGCTCTCATCTGCGTCTGCTGCTAGCCAGCATTTCCAGCGCCCCCGCAGTTTGGTTGGTAATTACCTCCAGTACTGCCTGAAGCCTTATGATCCGGTTTAACAAGTATACTGGTGTTTGGTAACCCCAGGATCCATCCTGTGCCCAAGTGGCTGGTCCGTAGTATGAGATGATTCTTGCTGGTGGCCATTCATCATCTTCCCATTCTCCAATGTCTATTTTCCTCTTTTTCCGATATAGGTCATCAAATACAGGTGTTCCTAATGACCGGCCTTCTTTGGTGTTTAACAGGAAAAATCCAGGTTGTACCAGTCCAATAAAACAAGTCCCACTCCAATTCATCGGTAACACCGAGTATGCCTTGTATCCGCATATCAATAACAGTCCTTCAGGGGCCGGTCCACTAGAGGCAACCTTGTTCCATATATCTCGCAATACTGGGATCCCCTGATAAGGGTTATTCCCGGTGCAGTTCCATAGTCCAGCCGATTCCACTCCATCGATCTCCATCCGGATAGCGCAGTTTTTCCCATATTTCTTAGTTCGATACCATTTAGGCTCCTCTGGCCACCACACTCGGGACTGATTCGGCCACTGGGTGACGATGCGCTGGCAGGGGCTGCTGCCTACTAGGACGGCATCCTTTGCCCAGGGCCTAGCGATACACTCAGTCCCGACCGGAGCGTCTGCCAGGACCCATACCTGGGGATCTCGGTCTTGTCCAACTGTCAGGTTCCACCCCATCAGGTCCCATATTTCAACAATGGATCCCCTCCACGGCCAACGTGAATTCATCAGTGGTCCTCCGCAGACCCAACAGTTAGTCACATTCAGGATTCCAGCTATCCGGATGGCCAAGTCCACAAACAGGTTTTTTTTTTCTCCTTCAGGGATCTCGATCTGCTTCTTTATCTCTTCGTACAGTGTCTGGTGCACTTGAGGCTGAGTATGTGGGGGAGGGGGAGGCTTAGTGACTACTACTTCTGTAACCTCTTTTATTACTTCCTCCCTCGTCTTATCTATTGCCCATTTTACGATCTGAGAAGGGAAAACTAACTGTACACAAACCCATCTCTCTCCCCTTGGGCAGGTAACGGCCCCAAACTTCCCTATGTACCCCCTATTGCCTGCCATCAAATACTCCTTTCCCCCCTCTTTACAAATGGTTCTAGTCTTTCGGTCATGGCATACTTTGTTCACATGGGAATGATAGGTAAATGATCTGGTTGTCCGCCCTCTGTATTGGATAGGATGATAACATTTATAACAATTATTAATACCTTTTACCACAATTACATACAAAGCAAACAATACCACGACTGCTCCTTTCATACTGTCAGTTATACATTCAATGCTTTTTTTAAAAAAAAATTACTGTTTGGGGTTTGCTTCCTGGCTTCACCATCCACTGTTCCTCCTCCTCCTCAGGAACGGGTGGATCGACGGGTCCTTTAACCCGGATCGCGTGGGTCCACCCTTTTTCTTTTGTTCGTATTGCTGTCTCGGTTGTCAGTAATACTAGGTACGGTCCGGTCCACCTGGGCTGGAGTTTCTCCTCCTTCCAATTCTTGACCAGTACCCAGTCACCGGCCTTTACAGCATGTATTGGAAAGTCGTGTGGTGGGCTTTGAGCCAATAATCCTTTAGCTTTTAATTCTGTAAGGGAACGAGACACTGCCAGTAAATAGTTCCTCAAGAATACATCACCTCCCTCAAAGGTTGGTGTGCCTTCCACCGTCCCAAAATAAGGCAATCCAAACAACATTTCATAGGGAGACACCGCAATATCCTTTCATGGTGCTGTCCGTATTCGCAATAGAGCAATTGGTAGACATTTAGTCCAGGGTAACCCTGTCTCCTCCATTAATTTAGTTATCTGAATTTTTAGAGTGGCATTCATCCGCTCCACTCTCCCCGAACTCTGGGGTGCTATGGAGTATGCAGCTTCCAGTTTATTCCCAAGGCGCGACAAATTAATAGGTGCACCTTGGAAGCAAAATGTGTTCCTCGATCTGAGTCTATGGATTCAATTACTCCATACCGTGGGATGATTTGTTCCAGCAGTATCTTAGTGACTGCCTGGGCAGTGGCATTTATCGTGGGAAATGCCTCTACCCACCTGGTGAAGTGATCCACTATAACCAGAAGATATTTCCACTGCTGTACTTTTGGTAATTCTGTGAAGTCTACCTGTATTCTCTGGAAGGGTCTAATGGCCAATTGTTGTCCTCCCCCTGGGACAGCTCTCATTACCTTCTTATTCACCCTCTGACACACTACACAACCAGACACCGCCTGCTTCCCACTTTTTCAAAAAACCCTTCTCCGGTTATTATAGCATACCCACTATACCTTTTTCCGTCTATGCATCGGGAAGAACCATCAATAAACCATCTTTCCCCTGTCTCAAGCGGTCGTTCTTCTAAATCTTCCCTACTCTTTGTCTGAAGTTCTATTATCTCACTACAATCATGTTCTGGTAACTCCCCTTCCTGCTCAGCACCTGCCGAGTACAAAAACTGAGAGGGATTTAGGTTTTTATCCGTTACTATGGTCAAATCATTCTTTCCCATAAGTATAACCTCATACTTCAAGATTCTAGAATCCGTCAACCACCGACTGGACTTCTGAGTTAGTATCGTCCGGACCGTGTGGGGAGTGGATCCACCAGAGTTCCTCCAAACGTCAATTTCCTACTTTCCTCCACTAACACTGCTGTTGCCGCTACCGCTTGAATACATACTGGCCATCCCCGCGATACTGGATCCAAGAGTTTGGAGAGGAACGCGACGGGCTGCCGCTTCCCTCCTTTCTCCTGGGTTAGTACTCCCAGCGCAATTCCATTTTCTGCATTCACAAAAAGATGGAATGGCTGGTCAATAGACGGGAGAGCCAGTACAGGGCAGTGATTAAACTGTTCTTTAGTTTCCTAAACTGGTGTTCGTCCCCGGATTCCCACTTTACTTTGTCGTTTTCTTCACCTAATTTATCATATAGAAACCTAACCTGTCGGGTATAGTCATCTATCCATAATCTACAATATCCAATCAGTCCAAGAAACTTCCTAATCTCCTTCTTATTCTTCGGCATTGGCAGTCCGGTAATTCCCGCTATCCTTTCTGGGTTTATTCTCCTTTTCCCATCGCTTATCAGGTGTCCTAGATATTTAACTTCTCGTTCTACAAACTGTAATTTACTTTTAGACACTCTCAACCCCTTTTCCCCCAGAAAGTTCAGGAGGGTTATTGTTGCGTCCCTAACTGCCTCCTCTTCTTTCCCTGATAGTAATAGATCGTCCACATACTGCAACAGCTGTGTCTCATCAGTCCTCGGGACGTCCTCTAATACTTGTTCTAATATCTGTCCAAACAGGTTCGGGGACTCTGTAAATCCCTGAGGGAGCGCAGTCCACCGATACTGCTGTTTCCTTTGGGTCTCTGGGTTTTCCCATTCAAACGCAAAAAGGTCCCTGCTCTCTTCAGCCAGGGGACAGCTCCAAAAAGCGTCTTTTAAATCTACCACACTGAACCACTTGTGATTCGTTGGTATCCGTCCCATTATGGTATACGGGTTCGGGACTACCGGGTGTCGCGTTCTAACTACCTTATTTAATTCCCTGAGATCTGAACGTCCCGTCGGTCTTCCTTACGGGGAGTACGGGGGTATTATATGGGGACATACAACTCTCTAATATACCGTCCTTTAGTAAGTTCTCTATAATTGGCTGAAGTCCTCTCCTTCCTTCCATAGAAATTGGATATTGCCTTACCCGTACTATCTCACTTTCTTTTTCAGAGCTATTTTCAAGGGTGGGATCTGCAGCCCTCCCCGGTTTCCTTCCTTGGCCCACACCTGCGGGACTATTCTTCCCTCGTCCTCTGTGGTCAATTTATACAATTGGACTATTATCTGTCCCCCTACGGGGGCTGTTCCCATTCCTAATTGGATTTGTAAATCCCTCCCCATCAAATTTATCCCTGCCTGGGGTACCAAGATTAAATCTTCCGTAGTTTCCCGATTCTCATATTTTACCACCACCCCTTTCTACCTCGGGTAATGTCATCACTTTCCCTTCTACCCCTGAGATTCTAACCTGTTTTTTACCCAATCTCATTCCTTCTGGTACCTTAGTTACACTCGATCTCTCTGCTCCCGAATCTACCATAAATATCATAACCTCTCCCTGGGGTCCTAATCTCAAGTTAACCAGAGGTTCCCGTGTGTATCCCATAGACCCCAGGGAGCGGAACCCCGACTCCCCTATTCTTCCTCCATGAGTGCGTACAACTGCACCTCCCGTCGTCGCTTGGGACATTCCCTCCTGAAATGACCCTCCTCTCTACAATAATAACACCGGGGTGGGCCCGTGTACCATCTTCTTGATTCTTGTTCCTTGTTTTCCCGGGGACCCCAACTTCGGTCCCCCCCATTCACCTCTTCCTCGTCCTCTAATACTACCGCTTCCCCGGTCTCCATGAGCACCCGGCCTTCTATCACCTTCGATTCCCCCCTTCTGTACTCCTTGCTGTACTGCTTGCAACATCATTTTTGCCTTTCCCTTCTGTTTCTCCTCATCCCGTCTTACATATACCTTTTGAGCCTCTGTTAACAATTGATTCAATGGTTTGTCATTCCAATCTTCCAATTTTTCCAATTTCTTTTCTAATATTGGCCATGATTTTTGTTACAAAATTAACCTTTAGCAACTGCTGACCTGCGTCTGAATCAGGGTCTATCCCCGAATACTGCTGGACGTTCCTCCTTAACCTTTGTAAGAACATTGTCGGAGGTTCGTCCTTGTTCTGCTGATTTTCAAAAGCCCGTTCAAAATGTTGTCCCTTGGGAACGGCCTCTCTGATTCCCTTAATTATTATTTCCCTGAGATTTCTCATACTGTTTCTTCCTTGTTCTGTCTGGTTACTCCAATCCGGCGCAGTGATGGGATATTTTACTGCTCCCGCTTGATCCTGTAACCCCTTCTCCTGCCTGTCTGACCATCTGTCTTTCTTCTGAAGTAAACAAACTTCCCCTTATTGACATCATTGTCTGCCAACTCCTTTTTTTTCCCTGGGCCCCATTAATTTATTACCCTTCTCCAACCAGAATGTTTATCTAAACAAACCATAAAAGCTGCTTGTTGTTCAGCAATTAACCTATTTCTAATTTTGTTCAAACCATTCCCCCTACAATTCCCAAATTCCAATTCCTAGTTTAAATACATACGACTAACAATTTTCCAAATTAACTTTACTGAAAAGAAATCTATAGAAGCCAAGCACCTACATTTTCCAACTTCCCCTTTTTAAGTTGCGATGATACAAAGCGTTGTCCGTTACCTTACAATAACCTCCCCCATTGCTTACAATTTCTTAAAAGGAACACACACACATACCCTTACAACATGTGGCCCACAGCAAACAAACCTGTCACATATACAAACTTCCTCATTCATACAAAACCGGTTTACACACATCACATTAGTTCCATTCTTACTTCAATGAGATTGTTTGAAACAAACTCAATATTTTTTCATAAAAACATTTTTGGCCCTAGGAACTGATCTATTTGTTCAGCCAGTCCCAAGGGGTCTTCCAATAAACTTGTCATCTCCTTTTTAAAGTTCCTCACCCCCATACTGGTGAGAGGCACATAGGCTCCTTTGGCCACTCAAAGTAACAAAACTTTATCATAGTTTCCTTACTCTTACCCCGGGTGTTCCCTTCACCCCATCCATACAACATTCACCCCAACGGACTATCGGGCGGAATGTTAGGCTCCATATCAGTATGAGCCTCATCCCGGTTTCCCGGACCCTTACGTCTCCCATTCCGGTTTCCCATCGTCTCGTCGGACTATTCCCGTCCGACAGACCCCGGCCGCCCAGGTAATACTTAATAGTTGCTTTTCTTACCTGGGTCCTGTGCACAAGAATCGCTCGACCGTCCCGTACGTATTTACCTTACACCCCCTCTTGCTTCCCGAGTCTTTTTCACCGAATATCACTCGCTCAAACTGCTGATGGCAAGCAAGGAGATCAGAGACTGCTGAAATCAGCAGGGTGCACCTTCCCCTCCTTCTTTGCCTCCACCAAGCAGCCGGAGTGGCGATCGCGGACGAGCCCCCAATTTGTGAGATACCCTTTATGCTCACAATTAATGCTCAAAGACTAAATCCTGGAAGCAAGAGATTCTTTATTTTACAAGTCTGCAGACCGGGTACCTCTCCAACTCGAGACACACCGCAGCCAAAGAAATCATCCCCCTTTATACACAGAATCTTACATTCAACCTCCCCTCCGGACCCTTCTCCAATCAGGGTCGGAGGTGCACAATCTGTAGGTACATCCCACCGTACATCCCCTCGCACCTCCCATATCATACATTGCATGTTCAAACATGTTCATGGTAATGAGCAATTTCTTGACCAGGGGTGTGTTGTAATATTCATTTATTCTATTAAGCATGCTCAGTTGCTCATGACCTGGCCTAGTTTTACTCACCTCCTAGTGAACCCTCTCAGTTCTCCTATATCTGTACTAAAGCTAAGCTATAGTGACAAGGGTCCCCTCTATCACTCCATTCCATTGATAGGGATCTCTCTACATCACTCCCTTCTACCGCTATACAATGCTATTACTTCTTACTCAAGGACTCAAGGATGGATCTGGCAACCTTCAGACACAGCTGTGTGAGAATCCTCTCTCCAGCCCCTCTCAGTTCGAATTCTCTTTAAAACTCCTTACTTTAATGAGGTTTAATCACTTTATCCCTCACAGACAGTATCAAGAACCCCCTAGTGAACGGGAGGATTCATATGAGAGCGAGACAGTGATTGAAAATACAGAGGTAGATTTTGATGTAACCGAAAGTTTACAAATTGCACAGACATTCCATAGGTAGTTACATAGGCACATGAAGTGGTGAGTACAGCCTTTGATTCGACCAGAGAGTTGGAGGCGGGAGATAAAAGGAGGTGGGAGGTGTAGGGGGGAGAGGGGAGAGGGGAGGGGAGGGTGGAGAAGGGGAGGAGAATAGGTGGAGGAGGGTGGGGGAGTAGATGTAGGGGCAGAGTGGGGGAGGGGGGATGGAGAGAGAAGGGAGGAGAGAGGGTGGTAGAGATGAGGGGAGAGGAAGGAGGTGGAGAGAGATTGGAGGGGGAGAGAGGAGAAGGAGGGAGTGGATGGGGAGAGAGGAGAAGGAGGGAGTGGGGGGGGGAGTGGAGGGGGGGAGTGGAGGGGGGGAGGAGGGGGGAGGCGGAGAGGAGGGATGGAGGAGAGGAGGGGGGAGGATAGTAGGGGGGGAGGGGGAGTAGAGGGCGGTAGATGGGGAGGGGGTAGATTGGGAGGGGGTAGGACAACTTGCTCTATTTGATTGTGCACGCCAGGTTGATTGCATTTGTGGTATCACGTTAAGGTTCCAATCACCCCCACCTTTCCCAATGAGATCCATTGTGAGATGGCTCTGAGTCATGCAGCTGTTTGATTTTAGTGGGACCACGCCCACCTGAAGGTTCCAATCTCCTAGCCCTGTCTCATTGTGATGTCATATCATAGGTAAATGAGATCCATTGTGATTGGCCAGCAGTGAGATGGTACTGTGAGTCATGCAGCTGCTTGATTTTATTTTTTTTTAGTTTTTTTACTAAAAAAGCAGGGAAATTAATAACCAAATGTTCTAATTTTCAAAACAAAATGTAGAGGAAAAGCCCTACAGGAATATGTAAAAATTATCTCCGTTACGGCAAAGGGTGGAGGAGTAATTTCACAAACAGCTTAATTCGCGAAATAGAACCCGTACAAACAAATCCACGAACGACAGTTTTAATAATTATTAGACCAAGTGCAGACCCGTTGGGTCTGTTTCCCCAATGCGCGTATGCAGGGGTAGGAGTTGCTGTGGCTTCACACGCACACTAACCACCCCACATGCACACTAACCACCCCACATGCACACATGGGGGTGGGGGGGGGGTGAGAGAGGGGGGGAGGAGAAGGTGGAGGAAACAGGGAGAGGGTGAAGGAGAGGGAGAGGGGGAGGAGATGGGGAGATTGGGGATGGGGAGGAGAGGGGGGAATGGGAGAGAGAGGGGGATGGGGAGGGGCGCGGTGAATGGGGGGAGAGAGAGGGAGAGAGAGAAGGGAGAGAAAGAGAGAGAGAAAGAGACAGGGAGAGGAGACTGGGAGGGAGAGAGGAGAGAGAGAGGGAGATGGGGAGAGAAGGAGAGGAGGAGAGGAGAGAGAGGAAGAGAAAGAGGGCAGAAAGAGAGAGGGGAGAGAGAGAGAGAGAGAGAGAGAGAGAGAGAAGAGTGGAGAGAGAGAGAGGGGGGAGAGGATGGAAGGGAGAAGGGGAGGAGAGAGGGGGAGGAGAGAGGAGGATGGAGAGAGAGAGGGGGAGAGGGGAAGAGAGGGGGGAGAGGGGAAGAGAGGGGGGAGAGAGGGGGGGGGAGGAGGGGGGAGAGAGGGGGGGGGAGAGGGGGGAGAGAGGGGGGAGAGAGGGGGGGGAGAGAGAGGGTGGGAGAGAGAGGGGGGAGGAGAGGGGGGAATGGAGAGGGATATGCAAATGAGATCCATCCCCACTCCCTAATCACATGCACACTAACCACCCCCACACACATACAGGTTAGAGGGGGGGGGGGGTGTGAAAGGGGGTAGAGGGGGGGTGAAATGGGGGTAGGGGAGATGGGGGGGAGAACAGAGGGAGGGGAGACCACTGTCTGCCATCTCCTGAACGTACGGTTGCAGGTGGGGGGAGGGGGGGGGGGGGGGGGCTGCAGCTTCACACGCACACTAACCACCTCCCACACACATGGGGGTGAGGGAGATTGGGTGGGGAAGGGGGAGACAGGGGTGGGGAGAGGGGGGAGAGTTGGTGGGGAGAGAGGGGGGGGGGTGGAGCGGTGAGAGAGTAGGGGGAAGAGAATAGAGGGGAGAGAGGTGGGAGAGATGAGGGGAGAGTGAGGAGGGGGAGTGGGAAGAGAGGGGGGAAGGGAGGGGGTAGAGGGGTGGGGCGAGGGGGGGGGTTGGAGGAAAGAGGGGATTGAAGGAGGGGAGGGGGTTTGGAGTAGTGGAGGAGGGTGGAGGAGGGGAGAGGGGTGTGGGTGCAGAGGTTGAGGGGGAGGGGGAAAGGAAGAGAGAGTGGGGAGTGGGGAGGGGGAAGGAGGAAGGGGGAAGGGAGGGAAGGGGAGGATAGAGGGGGAAGGGGGGAAAAGAGTGGGGAGGGGGAAGAGGGGGGGGACGGGATGGGAGAGAGGCGGAGGGGAGATGGGGGGAGAGGGTCTCGTCCATTCAACATGTGGTTGCGGGGGGGGAGGTTGCGACTTCACACACACACACTAAGAGAGTGGGGCAGAGAAAGAGGGAGAGGCGGAGGGAGATGAGGGGAGAGGGGGTGGGGGGGAGATGGGATGGAGAGTGGGGAGAGGGGGTGGAGAGACAGGAACAGGATGTGGCAGAGAGGTGGGCAGAGAGAGTGGGAGACGGAGAGGGGGACATGGAGAGGGGGATGGGGTGAGAGGGGGGTGGGGATGGGGTGAGGGGGATGGGGAGACAGTGGGGAGTGGGAGGGGGGAAGGGGGGAAGGGGGAAAAGGGAGAGGGGGATGGGGAGGGGCAGAGGAGAGGGGTAGGGTGGGACAGAGGAAGAGAGGGCGAGATGGAGAGGGGGGAGAGGGAAATGGGAGAGTGGGGAGGGGAAGGGGAGGGGGAGATGGGGGAGAGAGTGGGGCGGGGAAGGGGGAATGGGGCGGGGAAGGAGGAATGGGGGAGAGGGGGTGGGGAAGAGGGGGGAGGGAGGTGGGGGAGGAGATGGTGAGGGGTGAGGAGAGGGGTAGGAGAGGGGTGTGTGGAGAGAGGGGTGAGGAGGAGGGATGAGGAGGAAGGGTGGAGATGGGGAGAGAATTAGGATGGGGAGGAGGAGGGAAGGTTGAGAGCGGGGGATGGGGAGGTGTGGGAGGGAATGTTAGAGTGTGTGGGGAGGGGTGCAGAGAGGGGTGGGAAGGGGGAGAGAAAGGGAAGACTGGTGAGGGAGGGGAGAGGGGGAGGGGTGGAAGGGGGGAGAGGGGTGGGGGAGGGAGGATGTAGGGAGAGGGGGAGGAGATGGGGAGAGGGGTGATGAGAGGGGGAGATGGAGAGGGGTGATGAGGAGGGGTGGGGGAGAGGGTGAGGAGAGAGGCGTGAGGGAAATAGGGAATGGGGGAGAGAGAGGCGAGGAGAGAGGGGCGAGGAGAGAGGGGCGAGGAGAGAGGGGTGAGGAGAGATGGGTGAGGAGAGAGGGTGAGGAGAGAGGGAGAGGAGAGGAGGAGAGGGGTGAGGTGTGAGGGGTGCGTGGAGAGGGGGGAGACAGGAGAGCGGATAGAGGAGGGGGAGAGGGGTAAGATGAGGGAGAGATTGGGTAGGGGAGGAGAGGGAAGGGAAGAGGGAAGGGGAGGGGGAAGGGTGAGGGAGGAGAATGTGGATGGGGAGGGGGAGGAGAGCAGGGAGGGTGAAGGGGAGACAGGGGTAGATGGGGAGAGGGGTGAGGAGAGGGGGAGATGGAGAGTGGTGATGAGAGGGGAGGAGAGAGTGGTGAGGAGAGAGGCGTGAGGGGAATAGGGAATGGGGGGGGAGAGAGGGGCGAGGAGAGAGGCGTGAGGGGAATAGGGGAATGGGGGAGAGAGGGGCGAGGAGAGAGTGGCGAGGAGGAGAGGGGCGAGGAGAGAGGGGCGAGGAGAGAGGGGCGAGGAGAGAGGGGCGAGGAGAGAGGGGGTAGAGCGGAGAGAGGAGGGGGGAGAGGGGTAAGATGGGGAGAGATTGGGTAGGGGAGGAGAGGGGAGGGAAGGGGGAGGGGGAAGGGTGAGAGAGGAGAATGATGGGGAGGGGGAGGAGAGCAGGGAGGCTGAAGGGGGGGAGACAGGGGTAGATGGGGAGAGGGGTGAGGAGAGGGGGGAGGGAGAGGAGGGGAAGAGAGGGGAGTTGAGAGAGGGGTGATCACACGCTTCGACACAGGCGGCGGGGGGCGGGGCTGGGGCTGGTGCAAAGGCAGATGTAAATGAGATCCATTGCGATTGGACATTTGTGAGCGATGGCATTGTGACATCACATGATGGAACGTTCACCAACATTCTATGGGTGAGAAGCTGTTTGATTTTGAAAATTTTAATGTTTTTTACCGTAAAAGCAGGGAAAGGTTCAACCGGATGTTCTAATATTACAAACATTAAGAGGAGGAGGATTGTGAGGGATGAGATTCACAAACGCCTAAAATGATTATTCGCGAAATAGAACCGGGACAAACCAACACGATAGTTTAAAATATATATAGATAAGATTTAAGAATCACAATGCGTGTATATCATGCACATTCCTGAACCTTATGGGAGGCCATAAAACAAATAATGACTCCAGCTGAAAACACCAAATTTCTGGTAGCCCTAGGAATAACATATGAAGCCTTGGCAAACATAATAGCGGATGATAGTGCAAGAGAAGAGGTTGTTTTTATGGCCCTTGCAAACACTTTTGAAAAACCAAGTGATTTAACACGAATTCTGGAGATAAAACCAGAAAAGGGGGAAGGAGCAGATTAATTTTTAGAACGATTCTCAAAATTATACATGGACCAATCAGGGAGACAACTATCAAAATGGAGCAAGTTCCCCACAGTATTGTGCTATCTTATTGAATTGTCTCCCCTCTACAGTAGCTGACTCAATTGCGACTCATAACAGGGACTGGTCTGCGAAACGCGCCATTCAAATGGCCAGCGCTGTGAGGCACTATTGGAAGGATGGTAGGAAACAGGAAAATTATCGTGTCCCCAAAAGAGAAACTGAACATATGGTCAAGAAGGAGGGACCAAGCTCTGGCTCAGGACCATGGAGTCCCCAAATGTTAGCAAGGAATGGAATGGAATGGGAGAAATCAGAGTTCCAGATTACCCAGATTATTATTACAATTATATTTCCAATTTAGAACCCATTCCACTGGAACCAAGGGGTAAAAGAAATTCAACCACATTGCCTAATCAATGTTACACTTGTGGGGGAATGGGACACTGGAGTCGAGCCTGTCCGACAAGGGAGCAAGTGAGAGAGGGGGGACAAAGAAGTAATTTCCAGGATCATGAAGAAATTAGGGATCCTATAGGATAAATTTCTGTCTTTCTATTCCTAAAAATCTAATGTATTTGATTTAACATAATCTCTAATTTGTAGATATCTAAAATATTCTTTGGAATGTAATCCATAATTTTGTTGTAATTCCTGAAATGAGAGAAATAAACTTTCCTTGTAGAGATCGCCAATCTTATTTTTTCCATAGTTCTTCCATTTAAAAAAACCTTTATCCATCAATGAAGGTTTAAAAGAAATATTGGTTACAATTGGAAGAGCTAGTGGTGTATTCTGTAATTTTAATGTTTTTTTTTTAATTGTTTCCAAATACGTATTCCACTTTCTATTATTGGGTTTCCTCTATAAGTTTTCTTATGTATTGTAGTATTAGCAAATAAAATCGAGCTAATTTCGAAAGGTAAACGGTCTTCTTTTTCCATTTTTAACCAGTTTGGTTGTTTATCTAGTTCTTCCAACCATACAATCATATTTTTTATATTAACTGCCCAATAATAAAACATAAAATTAGGCAATGCAAAACCTCCATTCATTTGTAATTTACATAAATGCTTTTAAATTATTCTATGGTTCTTATAATTCCAAATAAAATTGGTAACCATAGAGTCCACTTTCTTAAAAAATTTTTTAGGAAGCTATATCAGGATCATTTGAAACAAGTATAGTAATTGTGGAAGAAAAATCATTTTTATCGCATTAATCTTACCTAACATTGAAATAGGTAAAGTTTTCCAATATTGAATATTCTTAAGTAATTTATTCAATAAGGGTGGGAAATTAGATTTAAATAAATAATCATATCTTTTTGTTACATAAATTCCAAGGTATTTAATTTTTTCATTTGCAATCTTAAAAGGGTATTGTTGTAATATATGTAAGTTATTTCCCATTATTGGCATAAGCACTTTTATTCCAATTAATTCTATATTCTGAAAACGATCCAAATTGAGTTATTAAATCTAACAAGTTAGGGATACTAATTTCTGGTTTTGTGATATAAAGTAATACATCATCTGCGTATAAAGAAATTTTATTTTCAGTTTCTTTAGTTTCATACCCATATATTTCAGGATGCAATCTCACAGATTTTGCTAGTGGTTCTATTGCAAGTGCAAACAGTAGTGGAGATAGAGGGCAACCTTGATTATCTAATTATTGGGTTATCGTAAATGGTGGTTTATCATATATGATAAAAGGAAGGAATGTTAATCCTGGTTAAATTGGACCAGCCATGGTATTAACATTGAGTAAGGGCTGATGTACTGCCAGGCCATTTTGGTCAAGTTAAATGTGCCTTTGCAGAATGAGACAAGCTGCTGAATGGTGCCAGTTTGTCTGTGGTCGAGATAAGTGCTGCCGAGAAGGAATGGGACATCTGCAGAAGTCTTACAATGAGGTATAAAATGCATGGAACTGATTGGGTCAATACAAACCACTTATACATAGTTTAAATAATGTTCCAAAGCCTTTTTTGGATAGTTGTTGATTGGTTGAAATGTTAAGCTTTGTCTGGGTTGTCTGAATCTCAGGGCACATGTTGCATAATTCATCTGTATTAACTTATTTCTAGAAGCTCCTACCGAATACAATGTATTAGTTACTATGTTATTGGGTTGGGGAACTGTCCATCATGTACTGTTATAATCAATATGTGTTATTGGACTGTACAGAGACCACTCCCATTTGGTGCGGCCCCTCAAGATTCAGGGACCTATCAAAGGTAGCTCCCATGAGGTCCTATGTCGATTTACTGGAAGAATGCTTTGGACTGTGTGACCTTTTGGAGTGTCTCTGTTTGCACAAGGCTGGAAAGGCTTGGCCAAGCAGATAAAAGGATCGAACCCGCGGTGATTAGGTATTGTATCGGGGAATTGTTTCGGTGTGATCCAAAATAAAGTTTAGTTGCTCAAGTGCTTGATTAAGTATTTTATTGACTGAAACTAGACTGGGGGGAGCTTAGAACAAGCTATTTACAGAGGCACCTGCCTAAATGAACCTAAACAAACTCCAACATAACACCGGTGTAAATTACATGCCATCTTACACTTAATATGCACTCATCTAGCAACGAGTGTAGCAACCCATTCATGATCATATTTAGGGTCTTGAATTCAGGTGACATATGTATAAATAAGTGTGTGTTTGTGTACGTGTTTGTGTACGTGTGTGTATGTTTATCTGTGAACATAAATAAGGCAGACAAAATGTTGGAGTAACTCAGCGGTTGAGGCTGCATCTCAGGAGAGAAGGAATGGGCGACGTTTCGGGTGGAGACCCTTCTTCAGTCAGGGGAGGGGGCGGGACAAAGATAGAATGTAGTGAGAGACAGTAAGACTAGTGGGAGAACTGGGAAGGGAAAGGGGATGGAGAAAGAATGCAAGGGCTATCTGAAGTTAGAGAAGTCAATGTTCATACCACTGGGGTGTAAACTACCCAAGTGAAATATGAGGAGCTGCTCCTCCAATTTGCACTGGGTCGCACTCTGACAATGGAAGAGGTCCAGGACAGAAAGGTCAGATTCAGAATGGGAAGGGGGAGTCGAAGTGCTATGCCACCGGGAGATCAGATAGGTTAAGATGGACTGAGCGGAGGTGTTCAGTGAAACAATCAGCAAGCCTGCGTTTGGTCTCGCCGATGTGGAGAAGTTGACACCTGGAACAGCAGATACAGTAGATGAGTTTGGCGGAGGTGCAAGTGAACCTCTGCGTCACCTGGACAGACTGTTTGGGTCCTTGGATGGAGTCAAGGGGGGAGGTAAAGGGACAGGACTTCACTGTATCCCCTGCGGTTGCAGGGAAAGTACCTGGGGAAGGGGGGTTTCGGTGGGAAGGGATGAGTTGACCAGGGACTTTCGGAGGGAACGGTCTCTGTGGAGAGCAGAAAGGGATGGGGATGGAAAGATATGGCCAGTAGAAGGATCCCGTTGGAGGTGTCAAAATTGTTGGAGGTTTATATGCTGTATGCGACGGCTGATGGGATGGAAGGTGAAGACAAGGGGGACTTTCCTTGTTACGAAGGGGGGGGGATTGGAAGTAAGAGCAGAAATATATATATTTATATATTTATATACCAGGTGGCATCATCAGCGATGGTAGCCTTGCCAAAGGTCAGTCTGTCTTTTTGTATATTTGTCTAGTTAGTGTGTTTTAAAAGTTTGTGTTAATTTTCTCTGGTTTGTATTATGTGGGTGAGGGGGTCGAGTGAAACTTTTTTTCAATCTCTTACCTTGCCAGGGATGCAATTGTTTTCCGGATCATATCTCCGGTCACTCTGCGGCCTAGCATCATGGAGCTGGCAGCCTTGCTCGAGACTGACTTTCAGCCCCACCGCGGGGACGTGAACTTACCATCGGAGCCGATCCCTTGCCTGGGATCGACGCTCCAACCGCCGCCTGTGGATTTACCATTGAGGAGCTCGCAGTCTCGGGTGGAGACTGATGCCGACAAGCTCCAAGCCACATGAGGTTCGACCAGCTCCGATCCGTGGTCCGATCGCCCGGAGTGGGGAGCTGAGATCATCTCGATGCGGGAGCTTGATCACCCCTACATGGAGTGCTCGATTGCCGGCTGGATCGATTGTCGATCAGGAAACGTCAACGGAAGGTTCAAGGTCCCTGACCGCGAGAGAACGAAGAAGAGAAGAAGATTGGACTTATTTTTTGCCTTCCATCACAATTAGGAATGTGGAGGAATCAATGTGGTGGATGTTTATGTTAAAATGTATTTTGCGTGTCTTGTTGCTTTTTATTTGTATGACTGTACGGCAAATCAAATTCCTCGTATGTTGCAAAACATACTTAGATAATAATGTGTGAATATGATTATATAAGTATATATAAAATTATATATATAATATATATAATTTGGGAAGTTTATATAAAAAACCATATATATATATATATATATATATATATATATATATATATATATATATATATGAGAGATAAATTGCTGTCAGGCAGCATCAGGGAGACGTCAGGGAGATGAATAGCCTATTCTTAATCTTTTTCACACACACTCCAACAATGTAAGTTGGTGATTAAGTATTCTTCCCTGAGTCTGACTTGGATATTAACCATATTCTAGTCAATTTACAATGCATTCCAGTATACTCCATTAATAATATTCTTTGTGCCAAATTGATTTATAATTTTGGAGCTCCCTATATCTGTAACCTCCTCTAGCCTTCACAGAATTCTCTGCATCGTGACTCTTTTTCTTTGTCTTCCCTGAACCCTTACTTTTATAACCCTTATTAACTGAGGCTTTAGTTGCCTGGATCCCTGAGTTCTAGTTCACAACCTGAGCAACTCTTCCTTAAGATATTTCTTAAAAAACAGCCATTTCACAAATTCCAAACTTGAAGAAGGATATTCATGCTGGTGAGGGAGTGCAGAGTAGGTTTACAAGGTTAATTACCGGGGTGGCGGGACTGTCATATGTTGAAAGAATGGAGCGTCTGGGTTTGTATATACTGGAATTTAGGAGGATGAGAAAGGATCTTATTGAAACATATAAGATTATTGAGGGATTGGACACACTAGAGGCAGGAAACATATTCTCAATGTTTAGGGGGTCCAGAACCAGGGGCCACAATTTAAGAGTAAGGGGTAGGCCATTTAGAATGGAGATGAGGAAAAACATTTTCACCCAGAGAGTTGTGAATCTGTGGAATGATTTGCCTCAGAAGGCAGTGGAGGCTGATTCTCCGGATGCTTCCAAGTGAGAGTTAGATAGAGCTCTTAAAGATAGCAGAGTCAAGGGATATGGGGAGAAGGCAGGGACGAGGTACTGATTGTGGATGATCAGCCATGATCACAGTGAATGGCGGTGCTGGCTCGAAGGGCCGAAATTCCCTCAATAGCAAGAATGTCCTTCCTCAAATTTGGAGACCAAAACAGCACACAATAGACAATAGGTGCAGGAGTAGGCCATTCGGCCCTTCAAGCCAGCACCGCCATTCAAAGTGATCATGGCTGAGCATCCCCAATCAGTACCCCATTCCTGCCTTCTCCCCATATCTTCTGACTCCGCTATTTTTAAGAGTCCTATCTAGCTCTCTCTTGAAAGCTATCTAGTTCTCTCTTGAAAGCATATGAGCCCATAGAGGTGGGCTGTAAAGGCTTTGCAGGACACTCACTCTGCAAAGTCCTCAACCTGTTGGGCATTACGGGGCTGGCAAAGAAGAGGGCCATTCAATCCGCAAGCGAAGCCGCAGAGAAAGTCACTAGGTGGCCTTGGATTTAGAGGGCTGATCCGTGGGTGGTTGCTGCTGGGACGCAAGTCGGGGCTTGATCAACCCCAGCTGGGTCGCCTGGGTGAGGGTATCTGATGTTGTGAGACCCGAAATGTTCCAGGTGTGGTATCACCAGGGCCCTGTGCACCTGCAGAAGGAACTCTTTGCTCCTAAACTCCTCTTGTTATGAAGGCCAACATGCCATTAGCTTTCTTCACTGCCTTCTGTACCTGCATGCTTACTTTCAGTGACTGATGCACAAGGACACCCAGATCTCGTTGTACTTCCCCATTTCCTAACTTGACACCATTCAGATAATAATCTGCCTTCCTGTTCTTGCCATCAATGTGGATAATCTCACATTTATCCATGTTAAACTGCATCTGCCATGCATCTTCCCACACACCCAACCTGTCCAAGTTACCCTGCATCCTCATAGCACTGAGTCTTGTGGTACCCCACTAGCCACTGCCTGCCATTCTGAAAGGGACCCATTAATCCCTACTCTTTGTTTCCTGTCTGCCAATCAATTTTCTATCCATGTCAGTATCTTAACCCCAATAACATGTGCTTTAATTTTGCCCACTAATCTCCTATGTGGAACCTTATCAATGGCTTTCTAAAAGTCCAGGTACATTACATCCACTGGCTCTCCCTTGTCCATTTTCCTAGTTATATCCTCAAAGAATTCCAGAAGATTAGTCAAGCATGATTTCCCCTTCGTAAATCCATGCTGACTTAGACCGATCCTGTTACTGCTATCCAAATATGCCGCTATTGCATTGTTTATAATTGACTCCAGCATCTTCTCCACCACCGATGACAGGCTAACTGGTCTATAATTCCCTCTTTTCTCTCTCCCTCCTTTCTTAAAAAGTGGGATAACATTAGCTACCCTCCAATCCACAGGAACTGACCCTGCATCTATAGAACATTGGAAAATGATCACCAATGCATCCACGATTTCTTGAGCCACCTCCTTAAGTACATTGAGATGCAGACCACCAGGCCCTGTGGTTTTATCAGCCTTCAGTCCTATCAGTCGACCTAACACCATTTCCTGCCTATTGTGAATTTCCTTCAGTTTCTCCGTCACTCTAGGTCTTCTGGCCACTAGTACATACAGCCAGCACCCGTAGTCAAAATAGAATCTGAGTCTCTGGTGCTGTAAGGCAGCAACTCTACCGCTGCGCCACCATGCCTCCCTGATAGTTTACATCATGGGGCAATGCTGGGCTGAGCTGTCTATCATTTGTTCAATAAGATGTTGAAACTTCCCCTGGTGTATGTGAAACAACTGTTTGGATTTACGTGCAATATATGTGATGAATTGTTAATGTTATTGTTTAGCAATAAACGTGTCTGGAACACGCACAGTTTCTCACCACTGGCGATAAAAGTACAAATGTGTTAAACCTTTGGCACTTGAAGTGGATCTGGGTCCCATGTGTTCCTCAATTATTCAATTTCCCCCAGCAGATGGTGCACAGACATTCCAAGAAAGCAGACTGTGATCTTTCTTAATCAGGTCGATTGTTTTAAGAATGATAACACACTGTGAGATATCATACATCAATGTTTCAATCTTTTCCTTATCATTAGAGTTGCCAAGAGTCAATAAAGCTATGTCCATCAAGAACCACACTGAAATTATCTACATAGCTGGGATTATATTTCCTTGAATTTGTATGGACATGCCCTGTCAGCCCACATTCAGGGAATAAGGGGGAAGAGATAATCAGGCTCTACAGGATTTTCCAGCCATTACAGATGGAAGACACTGTAGGGATCTCAATGCCCAGATTCCAAAAATGAGCGGATGACAGTGGTTCAGAAGTTGTCAGATGTAACCTTCCCCAAGGTGCCCAATTCCGAATCCACGTGCGGGGAATATTGTACAAGCAGAGAAACAGAGCTGAAATCAATCATTTCATGGCGCGCACCTTTGCAGGATTTCAATGTTGGTACATCCATCTTCACAGCATGTCAATTCCAATTGCCTCGCTCTTAATTTTGGTTGGATGACTTGCCTTGAAGAACCAGATTGCCTATTTGGGTCATCAACCATTTCAAACCAATATTGAGCAATATCAGTTGGCAACTGCATATACTGGCTGTAGTCAATGTACAATGTCTGCTCAGCATCGCTGGAGTCAAGCTGTTCAACTGCGGGTGTCTCAGTGGTCCTCCGGTAATTCTTTGCACTCGCCTTCACAAAGGAATCACTGTCATCTGGTAGCTGGAAAGAATCTGAAATGGAGATAACGCTCAACTTGTAAATACTGAAGGATCAATAAGGTTTAGTTTAGTATAGTTCAGTTTATTGTCATGTGTACAGTGAAAGGTTTTTGTTGTGTGCTAACCAGTCTGTAGAAAGACAATACATGATTCCAAGGTAGACAAAAATGCTGGAGGAACTCAGCGGGTGAGGCAGCATCTATGGAGTGAAGAAAATAGGCAACGTTTCGGGTCGAAACGCTTCTTCAGACCTGACCCGAAATGTCACCTATTTCCTTCGCTCCATAGATGTTGCCTCACCCACTGAGTTTCCAGAGCATTTTTGTCCACCTTCGATTTTCCAGCATCTGCAATTCCTTCTTAAACATGACTCTAATCCAGCCATTTACACAGATGCGTATAGACCTTATAAATAAGGTTTATTTCCTTCCACTGACTCCACTGTACACCGTCTCCCTCAGAATAGATTTTGCCACATTTTTCATTTTACATACCTTCACATAATTTTACATACCTTCATCAGGTCACCCCTCAGCTACCTTTGCTCCAGGAGAAACAAGCCCAGCTGAACTAATCTCTCGACAGTACTTTGCTCTTGGTCCGCCTAGTCCGTTTCGCCATGGCCGATTGGATCTCCCAGTTGCTAATGAATTTAACTCCCTTTATCATTCCCACATGGACGTTTCTGTCCTTGGCCTCCTCCATTGTCGGAGTGAGGCCAGATGCAAACTTGCAACCCAACGATATGAACATTGTATTCTCCAATTTTTAGCTCAACCATACAGCCCTACAGCCCATAAATACCAGAACTACCCAGTCACTGTACATCGCAGTTCTCTACCCCTACACCCCATTTAATGGTATAACACTGGTAAAACGGCACTTGGAGTAACGTGACCAGTTGTGGTCACCACACTGCAGGAAGGCTGTGCTGGTGAGATGCAGAGCATTTCCACCAGATGTCGCCAGGGTTGGAAGACTTTAATTATGGAGCGAGATT
This sequence comes from Okamejei kenojei, assembly GCA_035221665.1. Lineage (NCBI taxonomy): Eukaryota > Metazoa > Chordata > Chondrichthyes > Rajiformes > Rajidae > Okamejei > Okamejei kenojei. The sequence goes on from CM069133.1 coordinate 44,075,567, forward strand.
TTGATCTTATAGAAGTATATAAAATCATGAGAGGAATAGATTGAGTAGCTGCACAGAGCCTCTTGCCCAGAGAGGGTGAATCGTGAACCAGTGGACATAGGTTTAAAGTGAAGGGGAAAAGATTTAATAGGAATCTGAGGGGCAGTTTTTTCACGCAAAGGATGGTGGGTGTTTGGAAAGAGCTGCCAGAGGAGGTAGTTGAGGCTGAGACTATCCCAACGTTTAAGAAACAGTTAGACAGTTACATGGATAGGGCAAAATTGGAGGGATATGGGCCAAATGAAGGCATGTGGGACATGTTTTTCCTCTGGTATGGTATTAAAAACAAGAGGCCATGCGTTTAAGGTGAGAGGAAGACATTTTAAAGAGGTTCTGAGGGGAAAAGCTTTTTTACAAGATGAATGGTTGATACCTGGAACTCGCTGTCAGAGGTGATGGTGGAAGCAGATATGGGCATGTAAGAGGCATGTCATCAGACACTTAAATAGGGAAAGTATGGAAAGATAAGGCACAAAATGCTGGAGTAGCTCAGTGGGACAAGTAGCATCTTTGGAGAGAAGGAATGGGTGATGTTTTGGGTTGAAATCCTTTTTTAGATCTGAAGAAGGGTCTAGGACCTGTTCCACTTGGCTGTCATTTGCACGTAATTTATGCGACATCATTTATGACACACTCGTGATGCGCGCATGGTGCGCATTACGGGCGCATGGTGCGTGGTGACGTAGGCAGTGACGCGCGGTCACGCGCGGCTCCCCAGGATTTTGGTATGTACAAAATCTTTACGCTCCATCTGCGTGATGCGCAAATGATGGCCAAGTGGGATAGGCCCTTCTCAACCCGAAACATCGCCCATTCCTTCTCTCCTGAGATGCTGCATGCCTGTCCCGCTGAGTTACTCCAGCATTTTGTATCTATCCTCGGTGTAAACCAGCATCTGCAGTTCCTTCCTACACATGCACATGATTGTACTCATTAATTGTCTTGCTGCTGACTGCATAGCATGCAACAAAAGCTTTTCACTGCACCTCGTTACACGTGGCAATAAACTAAATTGAAACTGAACTGAATAGATAGATAAGCTCCTGATTCAAGCAAATAGGATTAATGTTTGGCTTAAAGATCAGCATAGACATGGTGGGCTGAACAACCCGGTTCTGTGCTGTGAGGCTCTATGAGTCTAACCTGAGAAAAGTACAACACATGTTTAGATTCCTATTGACACTCCATGTTGTACATCTATTGCACTTTATTTATCAAACTATCTTTATTAAATAATCTAATCACGGCAATGAAGTTACTGAACTACACAACTACTGATTTGCTGGTGTTAGTTCTAATCTAACCACAGGAACTAAGGAATGAAAGTTTGTTCTGGAATAAAAAGCTTGTATCAACGGGTGCAACGTTTAGATTGTTATAAATATCATTGGGCATTGATTGCAAATATAGATTAGGTCTTGACCATCTTTAGGGAGGAAAGAGGTGTATGTTAACATGTTCTCCCTGTGATCATTGGAGTTTCATGCGGGTGCCCCGGTTCTAAAATCGCTTTTAGTGTGTAGGTGGAAATCTGGAGGGTGTTAATGGCAATGTGGGGAGAATAAAGTAAGATTACCATAAGTTTAAAAGTCTAAATGATTAGCATGGACTGGATCTGCTGAAGGGCCTGTTTCTCTGTGTGGCCCTGTGATGTCATGTACTGCCACCACCAACCTTCTCTGCACTGAGAGCTTAACACAAAGACACCAGTAAATATCCACATATCAAATCACCACAAGATTAGTTTAAATTCTGTGTTAGTTATAGTCATACAGCATGGAAACATGCCCTTCAGCCCAACATATCCTTGCTGACCAAGAAGCCTCATCTATGCACATCCCACCTGCCCACATTTAGCCCATATCCTTCTAAATCCTTCCTATCCAAATAATTGTCCAGACGTCTTTTAAACATTGTTATCGTACCTGCCTCTTCTGGCAGCTTGCTCCACACACCCACCACCCTCTTTGTAAAATATATCTGGGAACTCGATGTATCCTTTGCTCGATGGATTCTACATTTGAAAAGTTGAGTGATTGCCACATTGGAGTGCAGAGGTCATAGTGTGGATCAAGTGCCTGATGGTTGATGGGAAAAAAACCGTTAGCACCTTGAACCAGCCTGTATGACCCAAACCACAACCCTACCTCAGCAACAAGCTACTATGGACTTTGTAGTAAGAAGGAGATGCTGGTTTACATCAAAGACAGACACAAAGTTCTTGAGTAACCCAGCAGATCAGGCAGCATCTCTGGAGGAAAAATGGATAGGTGACTTTTCGGGGTGGCCCCATTCTTCAGAATGACCCACAGAGTTAGTCCAGCATGGAGATGGACTTTGTATAGGTTGCACTACATACCTCTAATACTACATACCACTACAGTCTGAAGAAGGGTTCCAACCCAAAACTTCACTAATCTTTTTTCTCCAGAGATGCTGCCTGATGCGCTGAGTTACTCCAGTTAGTCCAATGTCTACCTTCAGTATATACCAGCATCTGCAGTTCCTTTCTACACACTGCATATCTTGCCTTCTACTATTGCACACTGTGATTACCTAGTATAACTGATAATATATTGTATCATTGTTTATTGTACATTAATTTGTGGTGTTGTGAAGCCACAGAAAGTAAGAATATTTGTCCTGTTCCCGGTGAATAGGACAATTAAACAATCTTGACTCTTGAAGGTCCGTTCAAGGCCACGATGGCATTACATGACACTCCCAGGAAGTGGCAGATGCGAAGCACTCAACCTTTCCATCTGAAACGGTTCAGAAACACAACTTTCTACAGGAGTCACTGGAGAATGATCAGGTAAGAACTGGCTGATTATTTCACTCCCTCTACCAAGACTGCCAGCACCCAGAGTAACAAACAAGTCACTCCAGCTACTGAGTTTTGGCAAAAGCCTGTGCAGGAATATTTGGCACACAGGATGGCATGGTCACGCAACTGGTAGAGCTGCTGCCTCACAGTCAAGAGATCCGGGTTCGACCCTGATCTCAGGAGGTGCCAGTGTGGAGTTTGCACGTTCTCCCTGCAACCACGTGGGCTTCCTCCCAATACCCCACTTTCCTCCCTCATCCCAAACATCTGCAGCTTTGCAGGTTAATAGTTCTCTGTAATTTTGCTCCAAGTGTGTACGGAGTGGATGCTACAGTCGGTTAACATAGAACTTGTGTGAATAGGTTATCAATGGTCGGTATGGACTCAGTTGGTCGAAGGGCCTGTTTCCATGCTGTTTCTCTAAACTAAAAATAATATAATTTCTGTGCCATTATTCTTTAAATGTAGTCTAAAATATTATATTATTGTGACTGGGTGACTTTCTTGGGCCAAATGTAATAGAGCACATGGATTTTCGTGGGTCATAGCAGAAAGATTTTGATCAACAACATCACATTACATTTTAAGGTAATGTCACACAATGCACTTAGCTTATTAAAGATCATAATTACTTCTTCAACCTTCGTCAAGCAAGGCGATGTGAATATACTCACCGTACGGGTGATCAACACGTGCTTTCATACTTGCGCAGAGGTTAATCAGCTTGTCTACAAAGTCGCGGCCACAGAGCTTCATCACTTCATCGTATGGACGTACAGCAGCCGTGAAGGAGATCAGCAGCATCCCAACAGCCAGTGTGGGCCAGAGACACTTCATTTCAACTCACAGTGACCAACTGGACCATTGACTGCAGAGGAACCAAGCACCCGTGTACTTAGCACTCACTAATGCAAAATTTCAGCCACTTTTATCCCTGCTTCTTATCTAAGCGAATTTCTCCAGTGATTCTGAGCAGCCTGCTAATTTTTGTCAGTCACTGACTTTTGTTTAAAGCTTCTTGGTTTCACATTTATAGCCATTCTGTTACCTTAATGCGGCTCATCACAGTTTTTCATTAACTTATGTCCATTTCTTGAATCACTTCTGAAAAGCTTCCAATAGCTTCAAACCACAATGTTCCAACAACCCATGAGCACAATGCTTTCTTTGATTAATATTTAATCTAACCAGCTGGTGGTCATGGTTCTCAGCTCATGCCTTTTGGGCCCTCAATTACCACCAATAAATTATCCACCATGATTAAAGTATCCTCGGGCATTTGAATCCCACGTAATCACATTTTAGTGAGTAAACACACCAGATTAGTTACCTCTTATTTGAATAAGCATTTAACTGGGTGACACGGTGACGAAACTAATAGTTCTGCAGTATCGCAACACTAGAGTCCCGGATTCCAATCCTGGGTGGTGTTGGTGTGGAGTTTGCATGTTTTCTCTGTTACTGCGTGGGTTTCATTTGTGTGCTCTGTTTTTCTCCCACATCCCCCGGGGGCAGGGGGGGGGGGGTGGTATTGGTTGAGTTAAGTGTCAGGACATGGTTTAGTTGAGTTGAGTTAAGTTTATTGTCACATGTACCGAGGCACAGTGAAAAGCTTTTTTTATGGCATGCTAACTAGTCAACATAAAGACTATGATTACAATCGAGCCATCCATAGTGTACAGATACAGGATGGAGGGAATAATGTGAATAGCATTTAGTTCAAGAGGATATAGTGCAATAAGGATATTGTTACAACAAGGGACAGAGATGCAATGTGTTGAGGGCCATTTCCGTTAGATAGGGTAGTCAGATTGGTTTTGGATCCACGGAAGGTTGAGGTTGCAAACATGAATAAGGGCCTCAAATATTATTGGTAATGAAAAAAAGCAAGTGAACACTTGAATGATCCCTCGGACATCCAAACATAGATCAGGGCTGATCTCTTTTAGGTAGCACAGAAGCAGACTACACCCTCCTGTGTGTGGGATGAATGATTTGTGGGCCTCATATGCGCAAATTAAATTTGATCACCTCGCATCAAAGCATGTGTTGCATGCCCTCTGGTGTCACTGCATGCAACCTGACATTTTGCACATTCGTGCGCCATATGCGTGGAGCAAATTTTGGAAATGGTGCAAAATGGACAGAAATGGCCTGATCTAATTTGGCAAAAGATTTATATTTTCGACTTTAGACTTGAGACTTTAGATTTCAGAGATGCAGCATAGAAACAGGCCCACTTGCCCCACTGAGTCATACACTAGCACTATCCTACACACTAGGAACAACTTAGAATTTACAGAAGCCAATTAACCTACTAACCTACTAACTGCATGTCTTTGGAGTGTAGGAGGAAACTGGAGCACCTGGAGAAAACCTGCGCAGTCACGGGCAGAATTCACAATCTCCATACAGACAGCACCCGTGGTCAGGATCGAACCCAGGTCTCTGGTGCTGCAACTTTACCGCTGTGACACTGTACCGTAAGTTATATTCCTTTCTAGAGCACATGAAATATGTGCAATAGGCAACACGGTGGCGCAGCAGTAAAGTTGCTGCCTTAGAGCACTTACAGTGCCCGAGACCTGGGTTCAATCCTGGCTATCCGTGCTGTCTGTATGGAGTTTGTACGTTCTCCCCGTGATCGTGTAGGTTTTCTCAGGGATCTTTGGTTTCCTCCCACACTCCAAAGACGTACAGGTTTGTAGGTAGATTGGCTTGGTATAAATGTAAATTGGCCCCAGTGTAGGATAGTATTAATGTGCGGGAATCGCTGATCGGCGCGGACTCTTTGGGCCAAATTGCCTGTTTCCAAGATGTATCCCTGAACTATTCTAAACAAAGCAAATTCTGGCCGATAGATTCCATTAGAATAATGCATCAGGAACCATTCTGACCAACTGTAACAGCGATGATCTCCTTGAAAGATCCATCTCTCATTTCCACTTTTACATTTCGTCCCAGAAATGTTTTTCTTCTCCAAATATTTACTCAGAATCCTTTTGGAAATTAAAGAGTTTGCTACTGCCAGTCTTTTTGTTTTTACATTCCGGATCACAACAACCTGCTGTATAAAATCTCCGTTACTCACGCCAACTGTGTTTGCTTTGCCAGTCTCCATACATTTATGTCCTGTGGTTGGTGCGGCTTTGCCCACTGGAACCAACTCATTTTTCTGTGCATGTTTTTTTCAATGAGCCATATGATTGGCAATTGCTGAATACTGTGTCTCCCATGTAAAACTGATTTTCATAATTGCAATTGGCATCCAAGTTGGCCACACACAGGAACAACCTTCTAGTTTGAGTACAGCCATGGGATATGACCAATTAATTGAGAGCCAGTTCCAATTTATTTAACTTGACTCACTGGTTAGGAAAATGCTCGGCAACTAACCACAACCTTGCTGAGTTTTATCTTTGATGAGCACACGGGGTAAGGGATCAAGATGGAAATGAGATGGAAACCATGTGAAGAACCCGAAACGTCTGCTATTCCTTTTCTCCAGAGATGCTGCTTGACCTCCATTCCCAACACAGCAGGTCATTTACAGTGATCAATTAGCCTACTAACCCATACATCTTTGGGATGTGGGAGGAAACCAGAGCACCCGGAGGAAACTAGCGCAGTCACAGGGGGAACATGCAAACTCCACACAGACAGCAGCCGAGGTTGGGATCGAATTCAGATCTCTGGCACTGTGAGGAAGCAGCTCTGCGAACTCCAGTATGGTTTCAGGTCAGAATTCACAAATGTTTCCACCTGAAATGTTTCTCTTCCCACAGTTGCAGACTGGCCCACTGAGTTTTTCCTGATTTTCTGGTGTGGTTATAATTACAATTGGGATTAATTGAGGCTGCCATGAGCCTTGATCATGTGAGCTTCTCTGGCTAACTCCTCGCAGTATCACTGGGAGTGTCGATGTCCTCCAACTGCCTGCTTCTTGGATCCTTTGCAAGGCTGCTCTCAGTATGCTCACCCCTTCTCGCTGGATCTCAGGGTCCTCTGCAGGAGACAGGGAGCCTGTACCCGTGTTTGCTAATGCTCCGAGTTGCTCATCGACATCCAACAATGCTGCAGTCCTTTTAAGAGCTGCGGGTATGATATTAAATCGGGCCAACAAATTTCATTGGCGTGAGGGGTGCATACATTTAATTAGTTGCATTGATGTAAAATAGGAACACGGTTGTCAATTCTCCTCAATTATACTCAAAATTCTCAAATTATACTCATAATTCCTTGCACAAAGTATGTGCATTAAGTTCACTCATGAACACTGTGCTGCCTTTCCATGTATGAATTTCAATGCCAGTGTATTTTTTATCTATTTTCTTCAAAATCCTTCACATTTTTTAACATCTGTTAAATCAACTCTGAAGCTTCTCAGAAAAATAGTAGCAGATTGTCGAATCTTTCCACATAATGAAAGTCTCTTACTTCTGATAGCAATAGAGGAACTGCTTAGAATCTTTGACCTTGATGCAAAGTGAGCTACTCAGAATTAAAACACAACTCCTAACCAATGTTTAAAATAGTTTTAGTATATTTAACGTTGAGGGAATTGTACACTTTTGTTAACCATGGTAACACGTGCTGCAATAAAACCAGAAAATGCTAAAAAATTAAAATGTTTCAGGTCAAGACTCTTCTTCAGATTAAGAGTCAGGGGAGTGGGAGTCTAGAGGTATGGGAGGGTAGGGTGTAAAAATGATAGATCAAAGGGAACGATGATCAAGGAAAATGTATAATGGTCCATTGTTAGCTGAGGGGAAAGTGACAACGAGGCATACAATCAATAAAATGAATCAGGAGGGCAGTGAAACTAGTCGGAGAACCAGGGTGGGGGAGGGACAGAGAGAGATGGAAAGCAAGGGTTACTTGAAGTTAGAGATATCAATATTCATACCGCTGGGTTGCAAACATTACCCATTCCTTCTCTCCAGAGATCCTGCCTGGGCTGCTGAGTTACTCTTGCATTTTGTGTCAATATTGAATAACAGCAGCTTGGGTGAGGTATTTGAGAGATCCTGCTGCCTGTACTCTGCAGGAGGATCTTATCACAAGAGTCAAAGAGTCAAAAGAGTTTATTGTCATGTGTCCCTGACAGGACAATGAAATTCTTTCTTTGCATAGCACAACAGAACATAGTAGGCATTGACTACAATTATATACGTAAATACACACATGACTGAATAAATTATTAAGTGCAAATAACAGATGGAGCGGTATTAATGTTCAGAGTTTTGTTCGAGCCAGGTTTAATAGCCTGATGGCTGTGGGGAAGTAGCTATTCCTGAACCTGGTGGTTGCAGACCTCAGGCTCCTGTACCTTCTACCCGAAGGTAGCAGGGAGATGAGTGTGTGGCCAGGGTGGTGTGGGTCCTTGATGATGCTGCCAGCGTTTTTGAGGCAGCGACTGGTAGATCCCCTCGATGGAAGGAAGGTCAGAGCCGATAATGCACTGGGCAGTGTTTACTACTTTTTGTAGTCTTTTCCTCTCCAGGGCGCTCAAGATGCCGAAACAAGCCACGATGCAACCGGTCAGCAAGCTCTGTACTGTGCACCTGTAGAAGTTCGAGAGAGTCCTCCTTGACAGACTGACTCTCCGTAATCTTCTCAGGAAGTAGAGGCGCTGAAGAGCTTTCTTAATAATTGCATCTGTGTTCTCGGACCAGGAAAGATCCTCACAGATGTGCATGCCCAGGAATTTGAAGCTCTTGACCCTTTCAACCATCGATCTGTTGATATAAACAGGACTGTGGGTCCCCGTCCTACTCCTTCCAAACTCCACAATCAGTTCCTTGGTTTTGCTGGTGTTGAGGGCCAGGTTGTTGTGCTGGCACCATATGGACAGTCGCTCGATCTCTCTTCTATACTCTGACTCATCCCCATCAGTGATACGTCCCACAACAGTGGTGTCGTCAGCGAACTTGATGATGGAGTTCGCACTATGACCGGCTACGCAGTCATGAGCATAGAGTGAGTACAGCAGGGGGCTGAGCACGCAGCCTTGAGGTGCTCCCGTGCTGATTGTTATCGAGTCTGACACATTTCCACCAATACGAACAGACTGTGCTCTGTGAATGAGGAAGTCGAGGATCCAATTGCAGAGGGATGCGCAGAGACCCAGTTCTGCGGGTTTGGTAACCAGCTCTCTCTAACAAGATAGTGCCTGCCTGCGGTGACATTTGCGGAGCACCAGAACAGAAAATAATTACATACAACTTATATCAACTCACCTGCATCAGGGAAACGGCAGTAATCGGTGCCGTTTCAGACAGGCTGCTTGGGCAATGCCTTCAGCAGAACAGCAGTGCAAGAAAATTAATGGAAATGAATCTCTTCATAATACAACTTGAAACAATGGTTCTTTTAGCAAAATTGCATTATATCACTCACATTGCGTTAAATTTCATCAATCATCTTTCTATGTCCGCCTGAAATATATCACTATTCACCTCATTATTTGTTAATGTTGTTGGCAGTTAATGCTTCAAGTTTGGAACTCTTGAGCATGTTTATATTGCAGCAGGGGTGACCATTGTAAAGACACAAAGAGTTATCAGTTGCCAGTATTGCACAAAGGCCTTTCCAGAGATGCTGCCTTTCCCGGTGTGTTACTCCAGCAGTTATCGAAGACGTACCTTGTTCTGATCTCCCCAACACCAGCTTTGATTCTAGGTCAAATTCAGCCACATTAATGATAACAGGGCCATTCATGGGTAATTGCCATCACAGGGGGCAGAGTATGCCCCAGCCACAAAGCAGCTGAAAACATCTATAACGTCTGTTTATCAGGATTTGGTTTGCGCGGTGGCACAGCTGGAAAAGCCACTGCCTCACAGTGCCAAAGACCTGCATTCCAGACTGATCTTGGGTGTTATCTGTGTGAAGTGACCCCGTGGGCTTCATCCGGGTGCTCTGGTTTTCTCCATCATCTCAAAGACATTCCAGTTTGTGAGTTAATTGGCTGCTCTCAACATTGTCTTCTATGTGCAGGGAGAGGATGAGAAATAGGGAATAACATAGAACTAGTGTGAATGGGTGATCGATGGCCAGTGTGTACTCAGTGGGCCTGTTTCCATGCTGTATCTCTAAAACTAAAACATTTTTCATGAAATTTCAATTATGTATGCCCTCAATGGAATTGAAGCAGCAGCCCGGCAATTCTACCACTATGCTTGTTGAGTTTTAAAACTCTAATGTATGTGATATCGCTCTTAACATCGTTGATATGTGCGCATCTTAGAAGAAGCTCGCTGTAGTTTCCTCAGGTTATTCTGCCCGGTTTTCTAGCCAATTAATTAAAACGTGCAAAACTACACATTTAACACAGATACCAAGGATGGAATTGGACAAAGCCACATTAAAATAACAAAGTTGTCAAAGGTGATCATGTTTTTTAGCTTGTGCCTTTTGATCTTCAGAGATGTTTGTGTGGAGCCTGCAAGATCTCAGGGTTTTGCTCCAGTTTCCTCCCACATCCCAAAGAAATGGGGTTCTGGAGATTAATTGGATGCTGTAAAAAAAAACCTTAGATTATTGGAGAGCAGTAGAAACTGGAGGGAGTCGGTGGGAATGTGGGGAGAATAGAATACAAGGAAAAATTACTGGGGAATGGGAATGCTCTGTAAGGCAGCCTGTACTTTTATGGGCTGAAGGATATGTTTTTTTGACATAAGGAAATTGGACTCCATAGTAAAATAAATGCAGGAGCATTCAATTCAAATTAAAATGGTTGGAAATGATTTTTAGAGCAAATAATATAGGTAAAAGTATGTAATAACAAGGAACTGCAGCTGCAGGTCTATACCAAAGACACACACAAAATGCTGGAGTAAATTAATAGGTCAGGTAACATCTCCGTAGGAAATGGATAAGTGACGTTTCAGGTCCGAAAAAGAGTCCCAACCCGAAATGTCACCTCTCCATTTTCACCAGAGATGCTGCCTGGCCCACTGAGTTACTCCAGCATTTTAGATCTATGTTTTGTTAAAACTATGAATGCCTGCTCCAAATCGAGCAACACTAGCGTTTAAAAAAGTAGTCCTACTGACATCAACAGGCTCTGAGATTAATGGCATCTTGGCTGACCTGGTATCCCATGTTGGCATGCTAATTCACACTTCCAGAGGACTTGTCTAAGCCATCAAATATTAGTCCACAAATTTATCCCCCCTGCTATAATACTTGAACAAGAAGTGGAATCTCAGTTGACAAAGGCCCAGTTCAGTGCCGCAGCGGTAGAGTTGCTGCCTGACAATGCCAGAGTTCTGTGTTCGATCTGTGAGTTTTCTCTGGGTCCTCCGGCTTTCTCCCACACTCCAAATAACGTACAGGTTTGTAGGTTAATTGGCTTTGTTAAAAATTGTAAATTGTCCCTAGTGTGTAGGATAGTGCTAGTGTACGGGAATCCCTGGTCGGCGCGGACTCAGTGGGCTGAAGGGCCTGTTTCCATGCTCTATCTCTAAACTAAACTAAAAAAAAACACTTAAACTGCTTCCATTTGTTAATCAGTAAGTAATGTTCTTCAAAGACAAGTGATTTTCCCAGGAGAGAAGTGCTTGTTCTGCATGGTCCGACTGGTAATGTTCAATTTCATGGTTCATGGTGAAGATAGGAAGGATGCAATTGTTGTACAAGATCCAGGGTTTGCAGGTGTTAGTTGAATAGCAGCAGAATCTCCCAGCAATGTTGTTCATCGTTTCCTGAGCCCTCACGTCTTTAGACTCTAGACATACAGCGTGGATACCGATCCTTTGGCCCATCGAGTCTGCGGCAGCCAGCGATCACCCCATACACTAGAACTATCTACACACTGGGGACCACTTACGTTTTACAGAAGCCAATTACACTACAAATCTGTATGTCTTTGGAGCGGGGAGGAAACCGAAGCACCCGTAGAAAACTCAGGTGGTCTCAGGGAGAAAGTACTTCCGTACTTCCCTCACCTTCCTGTGGCTATGTCTCCAGGACCAAACCGCCATCAATAGCCAGGCTTTGCAATACATGTCATCAAATATATGTCATCTAACATTAAGAGCTGCCTCCACCTCCCCTTCTTCATCATCATTATCTTCTTCATCTGAGAGCAAGGAGATCCCCAAAGGACCTAAAAATAAAAGTAGCTAGTATCATTTCCCATCATTTTCTTAGTCCGTTTCAGGGAAGCATTATAAGAGGTTCCTGAAAACCAACATAATTTACTGTTAAGTGTAGGAAGGAACTGCAGATGCTGGTTTAAACCGAAGATAGTCAAAAAAAAGCTGGAGTAGCTTAGTGGGTCAGACAAGATCTCTGAAGAAAAGGAATAGGTGACGTTTCAGGTCGAGACCCTTCTTCTGAGAGTCAGGGGAAAGGGAAACGAGAGATATAGACTGATGTAGAGAGACATAGAACAAATGAATAAAAGATAGAGAAGAAACCATTGTTAACTGTGTGAGAACGAGTTACAGACAATGAGACTCAACAAGGTGACTTACTGTTAAAATTGCTTGGTGTCTGTAACATAAAGTAAATCAGACGGCTTCCCATATGCAGCTTTCACGTTGTTGGTGCCTATTTCAAGAGGGCAGACTACACCTGACCTGTGATCAACAGCAGTGGATGGTTGACATCCTGGACTGAAATCTGATTGAAATAAGAAGCTTTGTTTCAAGCATATTGACATACCAGAGGATGGATGCAAGTACTCCTCAATGGAAACAAAGACTGGAATAACGGGTTTTTGCTTATGCCCCCACAATTTCTTACCTCCAAGTAGCATTGGGCAGTCCATAGAGATAGGTCTAGACTAAGGAATTGTAAACTATTGCAGGTGTTTAATAGTAAGATTAAATAAGAACTTACCAGTTTGAAGTTTGATCTTTATTTTATGAGGAGTTACGATGAGCGATTACGTGAAGAAGCCCTGCATGCGCGTCAATCTTCAAAGCAGCGGTGTCAAATCACAGATAATAGTTGTTGAACTAACATAGTAAGATTAGAGATGACTAGAACTACCAGATGATCTTAATAATACGAGGGTTGGGAGCGGAGGGCACGTAATCGCTCATTGTAACTCCTCATAAAATAAAGATCAAACTTCAAACTGGTAAGTTCTCATTTAATCTTACTATTTTACTTCAGAGTCACGTGAGTGATTCCGTAAAGATTTCAAAGCTCTGTGATTTCACGCCGTGAGATCGAGTCCACACAGCCACAACTGCCTTAATTGACAGATGAGGGAAACATTCATAATGAATAAATAATAATAATAGTAACTCCTCTCATCCGGGAGTAAACTTAACCACTGAACCAAAAAATAGATTTGGCAAATACCCCGGGTCTGGCAATAGGTTATTATGAAATGTTCATAGAAACATGGAAATTAGGTGCAGAAGTAGGCCATTCGGCCCTTCGAGCCTGCACCGCCATTCAATATGATCATGGCTGATCATCCAACTCAGTATCCCGTACCTGCCTTCTCTCAATACCCCCTGATACCCTTAGCCACAAGGGCCACATCTAACTCCCTCTTAAATATAGCCAATGAAATGGCCTCAACTACCCTCTGTGGCAGAGAGTTCCAGAGACTCACCACTCTCTTTGTGAAAAAAGTATTTCTCATCTCGGTCTAAAAGGATTTCCCCCTTATCATTAAGCTGTGACACCTTGTCCTGGACTTTCCCAACATCGGGAACAATCTTCCTGCATCTAGCCTGTCCAACCCCTTAAGAATTTTGTAAGTTTCTGTAAGATCCCCTCTCAATCTCCTATATTCTAGAGAGTATAAACCGAGTCTATTCAGTCTTTCTTCATAAGACAGTCCTGACATCCCAGGAATCAGTCTGGTGAACCTTCTCTGCACTCCCTCTATGGCAATAATGTCCTTCCTCAGATTTGGAGACTAGAACTGTACGCAATACTCCAGGTGTGGTCTCACCAAACCCTATACAACTGAAGTAGAACCTCCCTGCTCCTATACTCAAGTCCTTTTGCTGTGAAAGCTAACATACAATTCGCTTTCTTCACTGCCTGCTGCACCTGCATGCCTACTTTCAATGACTGGTGTACCATGACACCCAGGTCTCGCTGCATCTCCCCTTTTCCTAATCGGCCACCATTTAGATAATAGTCTGCTTTCCTGTTTTTGCCACCAAAGTGGATAACCTCACATTTATCCACGAGTTCATTCATTCTACCATCCTGCAGCCACTAGGATGTGGTCCAGCGGAATGTACATAACCTTTGCTGCTCATTTTGTAGCAGCCCTGGTGGAGTGAGATTTGAAAAATATCAGTATCTACTCCTGCATAAGCCAAAACCCGTTTTAATCACTTGGAGATGGTCTGAACCAATACCTTCTGATAAAGTTTTTGTAATAAACAAACATTGCTAGTTCAGAGCCTCTAAGGCTCTTGGTGACCTAGACATATTGTTGTATATGTGTGACCATACATAACCAAAATGTCCATGGGATATGCCATGAAACTAGTTTGACCTCACGTCTGCTCTGCTTAACTAAACATTAAAATATAATATTATTTGCAGATGTAACCATCCTGTCCAGTCACAACATGTAGTGACTGAACCCGTTGCGCTGACCAGCGCCATGAGGAAAACTGCTTTATGAGAGCCGAGCCAAAGCTCAGGATGTAGCTAGAGCCCCCTGGTGAAATAGTGTTAATACCATGTCAATTTCCCATACTGCCCTGTGCTTGTCCTGGGAGAACTTGTGTGAAAGATATCCTTTATAAAATCGGTATCAGAGGGTAAACCCGACAGAGTGGGTCCCGTTTGCTGCAGCAAATATGACGGGAAGATACGTTGGCACAGTTGATGCTCCTATAATTTATTTTATTGTCAAAGACCCATTTGAAACAAACTCCAAGACGTCAGTTACCTGTACCGTATTAGATGTAACATTAGTATTCAAACAAACGCTTCCCATCTCCTGAAGAGGAAATGTAATGCTTTTCTTTTTTGGTGCTATCCCTGCACTCTGCAGTGAGCACATACATAGATCGGTCTGACAATCCAAGCCGCAGGAGCAGTCTACTCAGAATCTATAAGTAAATAAATAGATTTTATCATGCAGAAGCTGGTTTCCCGAGACACAGGCCGAACCTGCAAAGTTTTACGTTTAGAATAACCGTAAAAGATTGTATTACTATTCCCGACAAAAGCGGGAAGCATGGCTGCATAGGCCCGACAGACAGAACAACAACCTAAAGCAGAATTTTGCTGACTTTATTGCAAGACCCGACTGATGAGGCAAAATGGAGGGAGACAAAAATAACTTCCTTCTCAATGTAGCGAGAATGTATCTTTCGCCCCTGTTATGCCACATATTTTGCAACCGGTAAATGAGCCTGGAAACAAACTTATCGATATTCAGTGTTCCATTGTGATGATACTCCAACTCAAAATGAGATTAGGTAAATTATTACAGGATATTCTGACTTGATTGCATCCATGTGACTAACATATGCCACCACCATAGTGTATCAACTCAACTTTGAGCATGCAGATTATGCATATTCGCACAAAACCCTTTAACCTATAGAATGCATCTTGTTCTTGGTTTCTTGGTCCTCCAAAATATTCCTAATGGAATTTAAACTGGAGGTGGTGGAGGGTGGACTTAAGCCAGAAAGGGTTTTTGGGAAGAAAGAGCCACCTTAAATTTAGTTGCATCTGGTTGGGTAACTATAGTAGGGTGGAGATTTTTCCATGCTTTAATTGTGCGGGGGAAGAACAAATAGTTGTACACATCTGTCTTGGTAGCTGGTATCACAAAATGGATCGAATGTCCTCGTCTGCTCCTAATTGGTTTGGATTTGGTGTAGGTCTTGTAATCTATGTCGAGCTGGCCATTTAACATTTTGTAAAAATAGGTCAAACAGTGTGCTTTACGTCTGTCTTGGAGAGGGTTCCACCCCAGAGAATTCAGAAGTTTGGTAACACTCGCTTCTCTCTCATAGGTGTTAGTAACAAATCAAACTGCCTGTCTTTGGACACGTTCAATGGAAGAAATATTTTTATTTGTGTATGGGTCCCATGCTGCAACTGTTTAGTCCAAATGAGGTCTAATGAGGGTGAAGTATAGCTTCTCCTTGACAGAAGTTAAACAATGATGAAAGTTGCACCTCAGAAAATTTAGGACACCTGTTGCTTTCATAGTTGCATGATGAGTCTGACCATTTCAACGCAGATCATTCTGCAATTTGATGCCAAGATACTTGGTTTGTTTGGATTCTTCAAGGGTGGCACCAAGTATATTGTAAGATGTTTCGCCTGGATTCCTCTTTATTGTGACACGCATTTGGACGGGTTGAACTGCATGCCCCATTGTTGTGACCACTCAACCATTGTATCGAGATCCTTTTGGAGAGCATCTTCACCATCAGCTGACTTAATTGGACGGTACAGCAAACAATCATCAGCGAATAGTCTGGCCGTGCTTGTAACTTTTTTATGGATGTCATTTATGTAAAGCAAAAACAGGTGTGGGCCAAGTACTGTGCCCTGAGGTGTACCACTCAACACTGGATGCCAATTAGAGTTATTTCCGTTCACATACACACGCTGAACGGAAAGAGCTCCAATTGGCATCCAGTGTGGAGTATTGTCTTTAGGTAGTTGATACCAATAACTGAATAATTGTTAACTGATGCAAACCTCCTCCACCTCCGAACTAGAGATGGCATTCATAATTTTCCACCTTAGAGCCCCGTCAGTTTATAATATCACTGAAATTTTTACTAACCAGATTACTGGGGCAATGCTGAATACTGTTCGTCCACCATTCTGACTTTGGTAGCTTCTAGGTCTGTCACAAAGACCTAAATGGCACTTGAGAGATTACTACTTTACACAATGTAAGCTCCCCCATTTGCACAGCTGAAACACAGCTACTATATTGCCAATTACACATGATGAATAGAAGGCTGCTTATCACAGGCTTGTTACAGACTCCTATTAATTCCAATCTCTTACCTCAGGGCAGAGTCACAGGCTAATTAATAGTTAAAGGGAAATCCCAATGATCAACAAATCTAGTTGGTATCACCTTAATTTGTCTTAAATATAGTTTGAGGCTGAAACAATTGATTTACCAACATACAGAGTTAGAATATCCTCCAGACAAGACATAACAAATGTTTTTTGAGCTCTGACTAGTTCAAGCATTGGTTTTAGTAACTTGGTAAATAACCTAGGAACTGAAGTTAACCCATTTTGCAATGTTTTTTATCCAGACCGCTGTGGTTCCACAGGAACCACAGCGGTCTGAAGCTACTGACACACAGCCAGCAACTCTGGTGGCAATACCGCAGCTGGATTCACCCCCTCCATGGAATCACAGCGGTCATTGCGGTAGTGAACCCTGACAGCCGCCGGTTACCCGCGCTTCCACGGTGCTGACTGGAATATCAATTCCCCACGGCCCAACCGGTTTTCCACGGTCCGTCCGGACTTCGCCCCGACATCCAGCAGGAAACCTCTTATAAAAGAGATTCCTGCAAGAAAAAAACACAACCTGGATAAAAAATAGAAACTTACCTGCAGGTTTAAACTTACCGCTGGCAGGAGTGATGCACCTGCCAGTCCGGTGCGTCGCCATGCGAACGACGTAATGGCGCACATGCGGACTGGAGTGGCTTCTTCATGGAATCACTCACGTGACTCTGAAGTATAATTGAACTGGGGTGGTGTAAACCTGTGTGTTACCAGTGAGCGAACAAGTAGGAAAAGAAACTCAAAGATGTAATTTGCCATGAGATCAAAATTCCAGTGTTGGAGTATATCACTGAACAGCTGCCTGTTGTTTTTGTAGTATTGCCAATTGAAGAGGAGTAGTTACCAGTGATCGTCAGCCTGTAGTCTGCAGAAGATTACGAATGAATTAATGAGTTAAGTAATTAATTAATTAATTAATTAGTTAATTAATACTTTATTGTCACATTTGACAAGTCACAGTGAAATTCTTTGCTTACATACCCAAGGTATGCAAATAGTTGCTTATAAAGGGCACTTATAAAGTCACAAGGAACCCCCATGCCAGGTCCCTTTTTGTTCTTCCTCCCTCTCCCTTCCTCACAGTGGTCCCCCCATACCTGGTCCTGATTGCTCTTCCCTCTCCCTCACGACAGTCCCCACGCACTGGGTCTCAATAGACAATAGACAATAGAAAATAGGTGCAGGAGTAGGCCATTTTGCCCTTTGAGCCAGCACTGCCATTCAATGTGATCATGGCTGATCATCCCCAATCAGTACCCCGTTCCTGCCTTCTCCCCATATCCCCTGATTCCGCTATCCTTAAGGGCCCTATCTAGCCATCTCTTGAAAGTATCCAGAGAACCGGCCTCCAGCACCCACTGAGGCAGAGAATTCCACACTCACAACTCTCTGTGAGAAGTGAATCTTCCTTTTTCCTTTCTTCCCTCCGCCTCCCCCCACCCCCCATCAGTCTGAACCTCCTTTTTCCTTTCTTCTTCCCCCACCCCCCATCAGTCTGAAATACAACACATAGTCCTCCACCAGTTTCGCCACCACCAACGTGACCCCACCACTCGCCACATCTTCCCATCTCCCCCCCCCCTTCTGCCTTCTGCAAAGACCGCTCCCTCCGCAACTCCCTTGTCAATTCTTCCATTCCCTCCCGCTCCACCCCTTCCCCAGGCACGTTCTCTTGCAACCGCAAGAGATGCTACAATTGTCCCTTTACCTCCTCCCTCCACTCCAATCAAGGACCCAAGCAGTCGTTCCAGGTCTGACAGAGGTTCCCCTGCACCTCCTCCAACCTCATCTATAGCATCTGCTGCTCTAGATGTCAACTGATCTATATCGGTGAGACCAAGCAGAGGCTTGGCGATCATTCCAGCCGCTCCATTCTCTCAGCATATGACAGTCCCGCCATCCCGGGAATTAACCTTGTAAACCTACGCTGCACTCCCTCAATAGCAAGAATGTCCTTCCTCAAATTAGGGGACCTTTGTTCCTTCCCCCAGCAGCGGTGGCCTCACTTCAAGTGGGGTGATGGCTACACTTGAACACTGGCTGCACTTCAAAAGTACTTCATTAATTGACGGTAGACAAAAATGATGGAGAAACTCAGCGGGTGAGGCAGCATGTATGAAGCAAAGGTGATGTTTCGGGTCGAGAACATTTTGGGATGTCCTCAGATCTTGGAAGGCAGCTGAACAAATTGGAAGTTTATACTTTTCTCTGTAAATAAACAAAAAACATGGAGGCAACTCTTGAAATTCTTTGGCTCTTGCAAGAGGCAATCATGGTGAACGTCTGTCGGATCTAATTCAGAACCCAATGCCCTTTTTTTCAAGCGCATGAACACACAGCCTTGTAAGGGAGGAACAGAAACACATAATCTGAACTATTCACTGTGCCTAAGGGATTTTTTGAGAAACAGCGTGGAAACAGGCCCTTCAGCCCACCGAGTCCGTATACTAGCTCCATCCTACAAACTATGGACCATTTACAAAATTCAATTAACCTACAAACCTGCATGTCTTTGGAGTGTGGGAGGAAACCGGAGCACCTGGAAGAAAGTCCGGCGGTCACAGGGAAAACATACAAACTCCGCGCAAACTGCTCCCGTAAGCTGGATCAAACCCAGGTCTCTGGTGCTGTTAGATAGCAACTCTACTGCAGCACCACTGTGCTACCCTGGGTATTGTACCTTTCCTGAGACACACCGAGGCATAAAGGTCTCATGCCACATAAAGCCACAGTATTTGCAAGCAGGGTCTTTATTCAAGGGGAGACCCACCATGTTTTTTCTCGACCTGTGCTCATTGGCATCCGCCTTGCCCCATCCGAGTTCCAGAGAAATGCGGCAGTTGGTCTGAGGCATTATCACTTGAATCAATACTAAGTACTGGCAATTATAAAGTAACAACCCAGTGATTAATAAAAAAAATAATAATTCCAAGGTGCAGCCCAGTGGCACAGATAACAGAGCTGCTGCCTCACAGCTGCAGAGATCTGGTTTCAATCCTGAACTGGTATCCCATGTTGGCATGCTAATTCACACTTCCAGAGGACCTGTCTAAGCCATCAGATATTAGTCCACAAATTTATCCTCCATGCTATAATACTTGAACAAGAAGTGGAAACCAAGTTGACTGTGTGAAATGTTTACATTCTCTCTGTGTTGGCAAGGGTTTTCTCCGGTTTCCTCTGACATCCTAAAGTCATGTATGTTGGTGGATTAACTGGCCACTGTAAACTGCCTCGAGTGTGCGTGTGAGTACCTTGTACCTTGTACCTTGTACCTTATACCATCTGAAGAGTCCACCAGGGACTATACTGGAAGTTGGACAATTTTTTTTATACTGGATAATTTTTTACATTTATCAAGCCAATTAATCTAGCCAATTAACCTGCAGACCTGTACGTCTTTGGAATGTGGGAGGAAACCGAAGATTTCTGAGAAAACCCGTACAAACTCCGTACAGACAGCGCCCGTAATCGGCATCGAACCCAGGTCTCCGGCACTGCATTTTGCGGTAAGCAGCAACTCTACCGCTGCGCTGCCATGACTGCCACAGTAAATATAGAATATGAGGGAAAGTTGATGGCAAATATGAGGAGAATTGTAAAGATCCATCACCTTCTGCATGAATACATTTTCCCTCAGCTCTGCCCTAAACAGCCTCAAAAATGGAGCAGATGAAAACTAGAGGTGAAAACTATATGAAAACTAGAGGTGAAACAATAGAATTTCCTATCAACATTGGCAGGAGGGAAGCCACAGTTAAGAAAAAGGAAAGATCTTCGAGGTAACGGTGTGGGAAATCTCTTAGAGTATATAAATGGTTTAACTGGAGACTGAAATGGAGATTTTATGTGAAGCAAGTTGTAGGTGGGGTGGTGGGAATAACCATGGACGTCAATGAGCCTCTAGCAGATACTGATTGCTAACCTGTTCTCTGAGATGGGCATGGATATCTGGATAGAAAAATGAGAAACAGTTCAAGAAGGAACTGTAGATGCTGGAAAATCGAAGGTAGACAAAAGTGTTGGAGAAACTCAGCGGGTGTGTCAGCATCTATGGAGCGAAGGAAATTGGCAATGTTTTGGGTTGAAACCCTTCTTCAGATGGGTCTTCTGAAGATGAGAAATAGACTTGGTGAAAGTGAGAGCCACATTGGAATTGGCCTCGAATCATTTCTTCTGTTGACTTGGCGATCTTCCCACAAAGAAGCTCAAAATAAATTACCTGTTTCAGGGATCACGTGTTTTCCATACAATTGACATGGCCTGCCTAAGGACCACATAAGAGACTGCAGACATGGCAAATTACAGCAAAACACAAACAGTTGGAGGAACTTAGCAGGTTAGCATCTGTGAGAAGAACGGACAGTCAATGTTTCAGGCCAAGATGCTTCCTCTGGACTGAGCCTGACGTCTCGATGCAATTGTCTGCACAGCACAGTGGTGCCTTACATTGACGGAGACCCAAGTTCAATCCTGACTATGGGTGCTGTCTGTACGGAGTTTTTACCTTCTCCCCGTGATCAAGTGGGTTTTCTCCGGGTGCTCCGGTTTCCTCCCACACTCCAAACACGTACAGGTTTGTAGGTTAATTGGCTTCGGTAAAAATTGTAAATTATCCCGAGTGTATCAGATAGTCCTAGTATACAGGGGGATCGATGGTCGGCGCGGGCTTGGTGGGCCGAACGGCCTGTTTCCATGATGTGTATCTAAGCTAAGCTAAGCTCATTTGCAGGACAGCAAGAGGATACTGACATTGGTTTACATATCCTTCCAGTGAACCAGGAGTTGGCAGTATTTGTGGTACTTTTCCAATGCCTAGAGATGCCTGGTATTGGAACAGGACTCAGGTCAGAAGCATATACAAGAGCAAGAATCTTTGCTGCTTAGTGGACCATGAGTTTTGTGCCAGGTCTGAGGTCTTGAGTTTCAAATACCCTTTTCCTCAATTGCCCAAGGACTGTATTGACACATTAAATGCAATGGTGAAGTTCATCATCAATGTTTGCTTCTGCCAGGAAGTGGCCTCTGAAATGTTGGGAATAGAGCACATTTTCCAGGTTCTCCTTGTGTAATGCATTAAAGATACAGTTAGTTAGTGCATAACCATTATCTTGTGAATGTTGAGTGCAAGGGTTATCTTCCTGTATGCTTAAGTGAAATAAACAACAAGAATTAAACGACTCGATTAAATGCAGGATGGTAATGAGAAAAGAAACATGGATTGGATTTCATGCCAGACGAGGTAGAAATGATGAGCATCCACCAAAGGTGGAAAGAAAACTGTGGAAGGGTCAGGGGAAGGGTCTCAACCTGAAATGTTGCCTATCTATGTTCTCCAGAGTTGCTGCCTGATCTGCTGAATAATCTCTAGTTTTGTGGCAACTCCAGCAGTTTGCATCCTTTTGGACAAGAACAAAAAAAGATGGATTGGATCTCCTTCGCTCCTTAGATGCTGCTGCACCCGCTGAGTTTCTCCAGCTTTTTGTGTAACCCTCGATTCTCCAGCATCTGCAGTTTCTTCGTTAACAAAAAAAGAGTGTTGGATGTGTGAGATGCAAGCAGCGACATGCTAAATTATTTTGTATTTTGAGTTTGTAAGTCTGTAATGTGCTCAGTCAAAAGATGGGTTGTTGCTCCTTTATCTCTTGTGAAGGTGGATTGGAAGACTTTCTGGGGACAAAGCCAGAGAGGTCAGAATGGGAGTAAAGTGGAGAATGAGAGTGGGGCGCAATGAGAAGCATGGAGTTTTCTACAGAGCAGTCTCGCAGTCTGCATTGGGTTATAGTGATCTATCTAGCTAATATTGATCCATTTGACATTTTCCTAGAACATTTTCCCCATCTATATCTTGTTTTCAACACCTTACTCTTCCTTATCTCTGTGTGTCCCTCTCTCCTGACTCTCAATCTGAAGAACGGGTCTCTACCCGAAACATCACCCATTCCTTCTATCCAGAGAAACTGCCTGCCCCGTTGAGCTACTCCAGCAATTTGTGTCTATTTTGGGTTTTCGCCGTGTGTGTGCTGAATGCAATACATCAAACTGGCTGATTAAAAGTAACACTGCATCACCTGGAAAGAATCACCGGGATCCTGCATGGTCAGAACAAGTGTGATGAGAGAGAGAAAGAGGGAGATAGGAATAGATTCCTTACAGGAGTCAGGTGGGAAGTGTTTTCCAGGTAACTGGAAACCAATGGAACTTGTACTGAATATCAGTCCCTCCACTATCTTTTGATATGGAGATATACTGTAGATCATCAGAATGTGCTGATGAGAGACAGGTGTAGACTATGTGACAGTGAGCCTGATGGAGTTTCGCATCAAAGATAATGACAAAGTCTATTTCTTTTGCAAACGCAGGAATAAGAATCAACACAGCCAGTGATGCACCAGCTAAAGAGAGGAGAAAGAGGAAGAGCACGGAAACAAGATGATCAAAGTATCCCGCAAGGCAATCATCATTTGGATGAATATGGATCCCCGTAGTTACTCTCTTTAAATGGAGGAAAAGTTTGGAGCCAAAGGAAATGATTTAATGTGAGAGTGTGTTTGATCAAGACAAGATAGCTATGAGGATGGAGGGAGACTGTATGGGCCTCTGTATATGGAAGAAACCACTTTAATACTGTTCTCTATCTCCCTCCCTCTCTCTCTCTCTCTCTCTCTCTCTCTCTCTCTCTTTTTTTTTCAAAAACTTTATTCGACACAGTTATATGATACAACACATCAAAACATAATCAGAAATTACACTATAACAAATAATTATTATAGTGCAACAGTGTATTAATTGTTTACAATACTCTCAACCCCACGTGGTGACCAGCGCCCACGGAAGGCCTCCAGAGTCCCCGTGGACACCGCGTGTTCCCTCTCCAGGGACACACGTGAACGGACATAGGCCCGAAAGAGGGGAAGGCAGCCGACTCTCCATAACTAACTCTCTCTATCTCCCTTTACTCTCTCTCTCTCTCTCTCTCTCTCTCTCTTTCACTTCCATGAGTGTGTGGGTTTCCTCTGGGTGCTCTAGTTTCCATCCACATTCCAGACATGATCAAGTTTGTAGATTAATTGGCTTCTGTAAATTGTTCCTAGTGTGTGAGAAAAAAACAAGTGTACAGGTGATAGCTGGTCAGTGCAGTCTCGGTGGGTCGGAGCCTGTTTCCACACTGTATCTCTAAAAAAAGTACTTTACATTATCTATAATGCTGACCAATGCTTATTTTGCTGCTTGCATGTGCTGAAAGATATTCTATTTATTTCTTTGTACCGTGAATTTCATTCTGCATATGCCCTCAGCTGCAACGTTACACATCAAAAGGAATTCCACATGCCTTGAAAATTATTTGTTTGCCACGGTGCAATGATAAGCAGATTTGTTGTGATGGGCACGTGCCATTGGAGTATAGGGCAATGCTTGCAAGTCTGCGAACAGCACCAATCACTCTCTTCTCTCTCTCTCTCTCTCTCTCTCTCTCTCTCTCTCTCTCTCTCTCTCTCTCTCTCTCTCCCTCTCTCCCTCTCTCCCCCTCTCCCTCTCTCCCCCTCTCTCCCCCACTCTCCCCCCTCCCTCCCTCTTCTCCCCCTCCCTCCCCCTCTCCCTCTCTCCCTCTCTCCCTCTCTCCCTCTCTCCCTTTCCCCCTCTCCCTCTCTCCCTCTCTCCCTCTCTCCCTTTCCCCCTCTCCCTCGCTCCCTCGCTCCCTCTCTCCCTCTCTCCCTCTCCCCCTCTCCCCCTCTCCCCCACTCTCCCTCTCTCCCTCTCTCTCTCCCTCTCTCCCTCTCTCCTCCCCCCCCCCCCCCCAAATATTATCGCTGGTGAACTGCAATAAGCCCTGGTACTTGGGAAAACACCTTGGAATCTTTGGTTATTTTGGAAAAGTTTTTTCAATCTCTTATCTTGCCGGAGATGCGATTGTTTTCCGGGTCATATCTCCAGTCGCTCAGTGGCCTAACATCATGGAACTGAAGGCTTTGCTCGGGACTGAGCCCCACCACGGGGCCGTGGAATTACCATCGGAGCCTATTCCTTGACTCGGATCAATGCTCCAACCACGGCATGCGGACTTTAACGTCAAGGAGCTCGTAGTGTCGGGTTGAGACCAAAGTCAGGAAGCTCCAAAACTACACGACATTCGATTTGCCCCGACTCGGGGTAGATCGCCTGGCGCAGGGGAGCTGAGATGTCCCCCCCGATGCAGAAGCTTGATCACCACTACGAGGAGGCCCGCCACCAGCTATGGGAGTAAGATTGACCTGTCAACTGAAGTTTAGTGGCCCCCGACCGCTGGAGGACAAAGGGAAGAGATTGAACTTTTTTTCGTCTTCCATCACAGTGAGGAATGTAGAGGAGTCACTGTGGTGGATGTTTATGTTACAAAGTATTTTGTGTGTTCTGTTGCTTTTTATTGGTATGACTGTATGGCAAATCAAATTCCTCGTATGTTGCAAAACATACTTGGCTAATAAAGTATGGTTATGATTATGATGATTGTCCAAGGAGGAAATAATCCATCTCCAGAGGTTAGTAAACCTCTTCAGGTGATCTAATTGATAAACAAAGAAGTCTTATACAATTTCATTGGGTAAATGAATCACCAACATTATTTATTCAGTTAAAAGCTTCCCTCCCCTCCTTCCGCAACTCCTATATTTATTTCAATCAATACCGATATATCTCCCTAAAAGTTTTTTTAAAAATTGATTCTACTGTCGCTAACTTTATTTGGGACTACAAAATCCATAGAATACATAAAAGACATTTGAGCAAACCCAAAGAAAATGGAGGATTAGCTCTTCCTAATTTTCTTTTTTACTATTGGGCAACCAACATTAAATATATAATCTTCCAGTTGGATGATACATGTCAACATGTAATTTGGTTAAAAATGGAGAGGGAAGCCTTTTAATATAGGCTCGATGCTCCTATCTCCAATACATTTGAATATGTCAACATATGAGCAAAATCCGATAATACATAGTACTATACATATCTGGAAACAGTTGAAATTCAGTCTTAAATTGAGAAACTTGTCTCTCCTTCCAATTGCAAACAATCTCTCGTTTAAACCGTCTACTTTAGATATGGTGTTTGTTCAATGGAAAAACCTGGGAATTAACACTGTGGGAGACCTCTATAAGGAGGGGACTTCTTTTCAAGAACTACAGGAGAAGTGTTATTTGAACGCAAACAATTTTTTTAGATCCATTCAAATCCGAGATTATGTGAAAACATATACACAAGATTGTCCTTTTATGGGTCCAGTTATATTAGACAATTGTTTGAATAGTCATGCCGATACAAGTAAGTTGATATCTTAGATTTATAACACTCTCTTAAATATTGATACTCCATCTTCTGAGATTTATAGGCGAACATGGGAGGACGAGTTGGGTTTACCCATTTCAAAAGATATATGGGAGGAAAGCCAACTATACATACATTACTGTTCTTGAAATGTCAGGCATTGCCTGATACAATTCAAAGTATTGCATAGGTTATACTACTCAAAGACCAAATTGAATAAGAATACAAAATTTCTGGCTGGGAATATTCAATACCATTTCTAAAACACTCAAAACTCAATTGGAGTCTGATTCAAAATTAATAATATTAGGAAAGTCAGAGGACTGCTCTATGTTAACGGCATTCCAAAGATACATTCCAAAAATGTATACTTAAGTTCTGGAAAAAGATAACAGTCCCCACAGTGAAGATGTGGATCACAGAAATGACCGAGACACGGCATTTAGAAAAAATAAGGCTTGTTTTGGCTGATAAATCAGACCAATTTTCCAAAATATGGTCTCCTTTTATTGATTTTTTTCAACAACAGAATGGTTGAGCACAAATTTAAAACTGATGCTTGGGTTGGGTGAGCGGGTGTAGGGAAGGATAGTGGAACATATCTGTTTTTTTTCTCTTTTTTTTCCTTTCACTTCTTTGTCAGTTCAGGGTTTTTTTTCTTCGCTCCTTTCTTGTATCTTTCTTTTTTCTCTTCATTCTTTCCTTTTTACCTTTTTTTCCGATTCATTTATCAGTTTTTAAAACGTTAAAACTGAAGCTGTACGTAAATTGTATAATTGTTATGTCGATTGCTTACTTCTTGTACAATTGCTTCTAATAAAATAAACATTAAAAATAAAAAAAGATTCCCTCCCCTGCAATTTCATTCATCCATGCAATTTGGTCCTCCCATGAGCGATGGTTTAGGAATTAGTGTGGCATAGTGGACAATGAGAAAGGATATCTAAGTTTACAACAAGTTTACAACAATTTGGGAAGATGGGCCAAGGAACGGCAAGTAGAATTTAACTCTGACAAGTGTGAGCTGTTGTACTTTTGTATGTCAATCCTGAGCAGGACTTGGACTGCAAATGTTAGAGTCCTGGAGAGTACTGTGGAACAAAAAGTACAGGTGAATGGTTCCCCGAAATTGGAAATTCAGGTGGACAAGGTGGTGAAGAAGACATTGGGTTTGCATGCCTTCAGTGGTAAAGGGTATTGAGCACAAAAGTTGGGACATTACGATGCAACTATACAAAAGTTGGTGAGACCACAATTGGGGTATTCTGTGCATTTTTAGTTGCCCAGCTATAAGAAGAATGCCATTAAATTGGATAGGGTGCAGAAGAGATGCACCAGATCAATGCAGTCTTGGGTTGTAGGAAGAAACGGGAGAGCCTGGTACTTTTCTCTTTGGAGCATAAGAGGCTGAGGGACGACTTTACTGAAGTATTCAAAATCATGAGCATCCTCGATAAACTAAATTCTCACAGTATCATTCCTAGGGTAGAGGATTCTAAAATTAGAGGGCCTACGCTTATGATATAAGGAAAGAACATTTATAGAGACATGAGAGGCAACCTATTCACTCAGAGGGTAGTCTATTTCTGGTATGAGCTGACAGAGGAAACTAGTCATCTCATACAATTACGACTTTAAGAAGGCATTTTGACAGAGATATTGATAAGAAGGGTTTGGAGAACTTTGAGCTGAATGCAGGCAACTGGAAATCAGCCAGAGGTCCAGCCACGACAGCATGGACAAGGTGGGTCAGACAGCCTGTTTCCATGCTGAATAGCTCTGTAACTATGAGGCTATAAATTCCGATAATTCCTATAAAGTTTGATAATTCCGATAAAGTTCGATAATTTCAGCAGAAAGGGAAGTCAGCAAATAATGACTTTAATACTCCTTTCTCATTTTTTCTGGAGTTTCAGTGGATCTTTTTCTAAAATACCAGATGAAGAAAATAAATCGTTACTAACTGAGCATTTTTGGACTAACCACTATTGAAATTAACTGGCACTCAGGATCAAATCATAGGTTATTCATCATAGCAATATTAGAGTTTTAGCTACCTTTGATCTGACGTGCTAATAGCACATTTCAGTAAATTGCAAAACTATTTAAAGAAACCCTGCCTTGAGCAATTTGGAGTAATGCATGCTTTTCGGAGACCAGGGAAGGTTGTTCTAACATTTGTGTGCACAGTCACCTTGAGAATTCTGTCATAGATGAACCACAAATTCCAACGGACAAATGTGAATGCCATTGTTACATAATGATTTGATCCCCAGCAAAGTAACTGATCTCAGTTGCTTGTTTCTCCCTCCTCCACTATTGTTGTCTAACAACCTACTGTCAAAGACAAATTGCAAAGCTTCAAGGAGACAGCAAGGGAAAGGGTAGAGTGCCCATTCCACTGGGTCTATTCCATCCCCCTCCCCTACCATGTAACGCCTGCTCTTCCCCACCCACAACACAGCCCCCATACCCCCCACCCTCTAAACCACCCTCCAACCCCCCACCACACAATGCTCCGTCCTCAGTGCACTCATCTGCCTTCCTCCGGCCACAACCCCCATCCTTGCCGCGTTTTCACCATCCCCCTAGACCTCCCCATCTCCGACACCGAAAGGTCGGTCCTCAGCAGAGGTCTTACCTTTGTCCCCCTCCGTCCCCACCTCAATGAGTTCCGTGCCCACCACGACTTGGAGCTCTTCTACCGTCGCCTCCGCCTCACAGCGTTCTTCAACAGGAAGAAGTCCTCGCCCCCCACTGATGATCCTTTTTCCTGTCTCCAACGTACCCCCTCCTCTTGGACCCCCCCTCGTATCCTTCCGGCTTTAGAACTATTTATCCAGAACCGCCGTCGGGACATCAACCGCCTCGACTTCTCCACTCCCCTGTCTCACTCCAATCTCTCCCCCCCCCCCAAACGTACTGCCATCGACTCACTCCGTAACAACCCAGACTGGGTTATCAAACCCGCCGACAAGGGAGGTGCCGCGGTAGTCTGGTGCGTCGATCTCTACAAAGCGGGGGCTACGCGCCAACTCTCGGACACCTCCTCCTACTTACCCCTGGACCATGACCCCACTGACGAGCACCAGGCCACCATCTCGAGCACCATAACCAACTTCATCAACTCCGGCTCCCTACCCCCCCTCCCCCGAGCCTCCAACCTCATCGTTTCCCAGCCCCGCACGGCCCAATTTTACCTTCTCCCCAAAAATCCACAAACCCGACTGCCCCGGCAGACCCATTGTCTCTGCCTGTTTGTGCCCCACCGAACACATTTCCACATACCTTGACTCCATCCTATCCCCCTTTGTTAAATCCTTCCCCACCGATGTTCAAGACACCTCAGACACTCTCCGTCGGCTCCGCGCATTCCATTCTCCAGGCCCCCATCCTCTCATCTTCACCATGGACGTCCAGTCACTCTACACCTCCATCCCCCACCAGGATGGTCTCAAAGCCCTCCGGTTCTTCCTCGACCAGAGGAGCAACCCATACCCGTCCACTGACATCCTCCTCTGCCTAGTGGATTTGGTCCTTACCCTTAATAACTTCTCTTTTTCCTCTAAACACAAGGTGTAGCTATGGGCACATGCATGGGCCCCCAGCTACGCTTGCCCACTTTGTCGGGCACGTCGAACAATCCTTATTTTCGGCGTACCAGGCCCCATCCCCGACCTCTACCTCCGTACCCTACCTCGTAAAAAGCGAATGGTATGTTAGCTTTCATAGCAAAAGGATTTGAGTACAGGAGCAGGGAGGTTCTACTTCAGTTGTACAGGGTCTTGGTGAGACCACACCTGGAGTATTGCGTGCAGTTTTGGTCTCCAAATCTGAGGAAGGACATTATTGCCATAGAGGGAGTGCAGAGAAGGTTCACCAGACTGATTCCTGGGATGTCAGGACTGTCTTATGAAGAAAGACTGGATAGACTTGGTTTATACTCTCTGGAATTTAGGAGATTAAGAGGGGATCTTATAGAAACTTACAAAATTCTTAAGGGGTTGGACAGGCTAGATGCAGGAAGATTGTTCCCGATGTTGGGGAAGTCCAGGACAAGGGGTCACAGCTTAAGGATAAGGGGGAAATCCTTTAAGACCGAGATGAGAAAGACTTTCTTCACACAGAGAGTGGTGAGTCTCTGGAACTCTCTGCCACAGAGGGTAGTTGAGGCCAGTTCATTGGCTATATTTAAGAGTGAGTTGGATGTGGCCCTTGTGGCTAAGGGGATCAGAGGGGTATGGAGAGAAGGCAGGTACGGGGATACTGAGTTGGATGATCAGCCATGATCATATTGAATGGCGGTGCAGGCTCGAAGGGCTGAATGGCCTACTCCTGCACCTAATTTCTATGTTTCTATGTTTCTATGTTACATCGACGACTGCTTTTGGTGTCACCTCCTGCACCCACACACAACTGACTGACTTCATCCATTTCACGACCAAACTTCCATCCGGCACTCGACTTCCGGTGGCGCTATGGAGCAGTAAGCCACAGCACCAGCCAGCTCCGCAAAAATTTTTCAAAAAACGGGGATTTAAACAGATTTAAAAGTACTTACCGATCGACTGCTTTCACTGTCTGCCGCCTCAACACCGACGGTACCGGCTGACGTCATCAGCCCTGCGACGAATTATGACGGCACGGAGCCCTACCGAGAAAACGAAGGGTAAAAAAAACCCGGGCGAGAGCGGGAGAAGGCCTGGGAGAAGCCTCGGACTCGAGTAGGGCCAGCTCCGTGGAAGACGTTTCCAGGAAAGCAGACACAGGAGGTGAGGACTTGAGAATTTTTATTTCTCATCAGATGGCTGATTTAAAACGTGAGTTCAAGGCAGAAATGAAAGATATAAAGAAAGAAATGAAAAGTAATACAGGGAGATATAAAGGAAGAAATATCTCAAATTAATAATCAGATGGACTTGATGAAAAATCAATGGTGTGAATTTCAAAAAGATACAAAGACGCAAATTGATAATAAGTTCAAGAAAGAATCAGAAATATTGAAGAATGAAATCATTGATATGATTAATAACCTGGAACGCAAGATGGAGGGTAAACTTGAAAATGTTAAAAAAGACTTTAAACATAAGATTGACCCTATTGCAAAAGTGGTCGAACAACAAGTTGATGGCATTAAAAACCTTGAAAAGATAGCGGAGGCTAGTACTGTGTCTACAGCAAAGCTGATAACAGAACAAGAACGTCTACTGGAGTTGTTATCCAAAGTAACAGATAAATGCACGCAGCTGGAAGGCTATCAAAGAAGGCAGAACTTGAGGATTGCAGGGATTCCTGAAGGTTTAGAGAAACACGAAGACACTCGAGAATTCACTGCTAAATTACTGCAAGCTGTTTTATCTTTGGATGATATGCCTGTTTTAGCTCGTGCACATCGAGTCGGCAGAAGACAGACCAGTACAAACGCCCCCCCAAGACAAATCATTGTCAAGTTACAATATGATTTCACCCTCGAGGACATTATGCGAAGAGCCTCGAGAACAAAGAATCTGATGTTTCAAGGACAAAGAATCAGTATCTATCGAGACTATCCCCCAGAGGTTGCCAGAAAACGAAAAGCGTTTAACGAAGCCAAAAACTTATGAGGGGTGTAGAAAACTTGAGATACGGTCTGAATTACCCCGCCATCTTAAGAGTTACTTATAACAACGTGGAACACTTTTTCAAGACTCCAACAGAAGCAATGGAATTTGCAAAGCAGTTTGACACTTGAAAACCATCTACAAGCAAATATACTGCCTTTTTCTATTTTTAAAGACCTAGTACGGTCTCTTAACATTTTATGAAACTTTATACGACAAACATGGAATTAGAAGAAATCAGAAGGAATGGACAATGTCGTATGGAACGAAATGTTTTCCCGGATTGGAAGAAGCTTACCGAACATTGACAATTATTCATAATATACAACTAACATAAACAAATAACACACCTACTAAAATTATAACGCGGTTTTATTATTACTATGACTGTTATTAACCAAGACTCTGCACCATTGCTAATTAATACTACTAATAATTAATATCTTATGTCCTGTTACATTTGGGGATATCCATCCCTCAATATATTTCTCCCTTTTTTAATAATGACTTCTATTTTTTGTATTTAAAAAAAAAAAAATTTTCTTTAACTGTGGCTCTATAATTGGATTTTTTTTAAACTAACCTTAGATATATATACTTTTATGATGTTTAATATCACTCTTTTCATTTCTTTAATACTATATTCCCGTTAAAATATTACTATGGAATAATAATTCCTTAAAATTAGGAGCTGGCTAAATTAATAACATCAATGCCGGAAGCCTTTAGATTAATGGCCAACACAACTTGGCTTTCACAAACTACAAATATTTTATTTGTAGTTCTTCTATTCTTTATACACCTTTCTAAGCTTTTTATTCACTTCTCATTATTTTTTTATGTTTACTATATCTTTCAGTTTGAATGGAGCTATATACTGGAACAATGGAGATACACTCGTGAAGCACATAAGAGAGATCTAAAATTCATCTACTCGGTGTTCAGGTGTAAGGTTAAGTCTACTGCGCGGACCCTTGGACCCTATTCTAGATTCCCACAAATCTAAAATGCAGGATTTAAAAAGAAATATGGGGAACGAGGGATTAACCTTTTGCAGTTGGAATGTTAAAGGTATCAATGAACCAATAAAAAAGAGGAAAAATATTGACACACTTAAAGGCAATGAAAGCTGATGTAATTTACATTCAAGAAACTCACCTAAAGAAAGACGCTGAAAATAGGCTGAAAGCTAAATGGATAGATAAAATATACCACTCTTCCTTTACACACAAATCAAGAGGCGTAGCAATATTATTTCGTAAAGGTACTTTATTTAAGCATATATCTACTATATCTGATAAAGATGGCAGATACATTATTGTAATAGGAGAAATAAATAGGGAAAAAATGATTTTTGTTAACATCTATGGTCCAAATTTTGATAGTCCTCTATTCTTTAGAAAGTACTTAATAATATTCCAGAATTAACACACTACAATTTGATAATTGGAGGAGATTTTAATTTAGATAGATCTTCAAAACAAAGGAAAACTAAATCGCACTCTAGTGATTTATTAAACGCATACATTCAAACGTCTAACATTAAAGATGTTTGGAGAACAGAAAATCCTACTGGTCGAGAATATTCCTTCTACTCGCCAGTACATAAAACCTATTCAAGAATAGATTACTTCCTAGTAGATGCAAAGCTTATCTCACTTACTTACGAATCCAAATATCATAATATTATAATTTCAGATCACGCACCATTAACATTTAAAATTAAAATAAATGGTAAAACAGGAAATCTAGGACAATGGAAACTTAATCCACAAACTTTAAAAAATAAAACAACTCAGGAATACATCATAACTCAGATTAAGATGTTTTTTGAAATAAATGATCAACCAGAAATATCTCGCTCTTTATTATGGGAAACATTTAAAGCATATCTTCGAGGAATTATGATTTCTTCACAAGCATTCCCCATAATAAGAAGATTCGGAAGGAACAACATGACTTAGAAAGGGAGATCAAACAATTAGATATACAGAATGCAACAAAATCAGATATAATAATACATAATAAAATTGTAACATTGAAGTATAAATTAAAATAAAATATATACTGATCAAGTTTTAAAATACTACCAACATACTAAACAAATTGTTGTTTGAATTTGGAGACAAACCACAAAAACTATTGGCTCGACAATTAAGGAAAATTGAAGCGGAAAAAATTATACATAGGATTAAATCACAAAACGGTGAATTATTAATACAACCCAAGGATATTAATGAAAGATTTATGCAATATTATAAAAATTTGTATACTGGTAACACAACAGTAAATAAAACAGAAATAGATGCCTTTTTAAATGTATGTAACTTAAAAGAATTAGATTTACAAAATAGAGAATTTTTAAATGCCGATATTTCAATAAAAGAAATCCAAGAATCTATTAAATCTTTAAAAAATGGTAAAACTCCAGGACCAGATGGTATAGGCTCGGAATTTTATAAAATTTTTTCATGACCAAATGGTCCCATATTTAAAATCATTATGAACAGATATATACACAAGAGAAATTACCAGGACACATTGAACGAATCTATTATAACACTTATACCCAAAATAAATAAAGATTTGGATGATTCAGGATCGTATAGAGCAATTGCTTTATTAAATACCGATCAAAAAATTTTAACAAAAATTCTTGCACAAAGACTAAGCAAAATTGTTAATGAATTAATTTCATCCTGATCAAACAGGATTTATACCTAAAAGATATTCTTCATATAATTTAAGACGGTTATTTAATATTATATATTCGAAAAGAAGTGATAAAAAGACTTAGTAGTCATCTCGTTGGATGCAGAAAAAGCTTTTGACCAGGTGGAATGGCCTTATCTATTTTCGGTGATGGAAGCCTTTAAGCTTGGTGATAAGTTTACTACTTGGATTAAATTATTATACGCAAATCCAACAGCTAGAATAATAACAAATTATATGTTATCAACTAAGTTTAGTTTATCTCGAGGTTGTAGACAAGGCTGTCCTTTATCACCATTACTGTTTGCGTTAGCAATCGAACCCCTTGCTCAAAGGGTAAGACTACATCCAGAAATATATGGATACGATACTAAAGATACTAAGAATAAAATCTCGTTATATGCGGACGATATATTACTTTATATTACAAAACCGGAAATAAGTATCTGTAATTTGTTAAAACTAATAACGGAATTTGGTTTAATTTCAGGATATAGCATCAATTGGAATAAAAGTGAACTTATGCCAATAACCATGAATAATTTACAGATATTACAACAATTTCCTTTCAAGATAACAAATGAAAATATTAAATATCTTGGTATTTTTGTTACAAAAAGATTTGACTCTTTATTTAAATCTAATTTCCCGTTATTATTGAATAAATTAAATAAAAATATCTTATATTGGAAAAGCTTACCTATCTCAATGTTAGGTAAAATAAACGCAATAAAAAATGATTTTCCTCCACAATTATTATATTTATTTCAATCAATCCCGATATATCTTTCTAAAAATTTCTTTAAAAAAGTAGACTCAATAGTCACTAACTTTATTTGGGACTACAAAAAATCATAGAATAAATAAAAAACATTTATGTAAAGCTAAAAATAAACGGGGCTTAGCTTTACCAAATTTTATGTTCTATTATTGGGCAGTTAATATTAGAAATATGAATTTTTGGTTAGGAGAAATAGATAATAAACCAAATTGGTTAAAAATGGAAAGAGAAGACTGTTTTCCATTTGAAATTAGCTCTATAATATTTGCTAATATTAATGTACCTAAGAAAACTTATAGTGAAAATCTGATAATAGAAAGTGGAATACGTATTTGGAAACAAATAAAGAAAACACTAAAACTAAAATTTATACCGCTAGCTCTTACAATTGCCAATAATTTTACGTTTAAACCGTCAATGATGGATAAAGCTTTTATACAATGGAAAAATAAAGGAATTCTAAACATAGGGGATCTTTATAAGGATAGTTCATTTCTTTCATTTCAAGAATTACAACAAACTTACGGGCTTTCATAATAATGAATATTTCAGATATTTACAAATCAGAAACTATATTTCTGCAAATACACAAGAACTTAGAAATAGAAAGAGTGAAATTTTAGATGAATGCTTGAATAAACACCCAAATACAGAAAAAATGATATCATACATTTATAATATTTTGTTGGAAAGTGATATCCCATCATCGGAAATACATAGACAGCGCTGGGAAATTGAACTAAGTCAAATAATAAGTCCAGAAATATGGGAAGAAAGCCTACAACATATACATTATTGCTCTTTAAACGCTAAACATGCACTTATACAGTTTAAAAATCTTACATAGATTACATTATTCTAAATCTAAACTACATAATATATTTCCAAAACTATCACCTATATGTGATAAATGTCAAATCATGGAAGCAACTCTGTCACACTCATTTACTAATTGTACGAAGATTTTACAATATTGGAATGAAATATTCAAAATAATCTCGAAAGTTATTAATATTACTATGATTTATGACCCAAAGTTAATCATACTTGGAATACCGGAAATGGAACAAATAATTACAAGGAATCATAGAACTTTTATCGACTATTCTTTAATAATTGGGAAAAAATTAATATTAAAATTTTGGAAAGGCCCTGTATCCCCAACAATTAAAATGTGGAATACAGAAATGACGGAGACACTTCACTTGGAGAGATTTGAGACTTGTCCTCATGGACAGGTTAGATCTCTTCAAGGAGATATGGTCTCCCTATATTAAATATCTACAGGGTCACAACGGTTCGGCGCAGGGACTTGACTGAGGCTGAATATCTGAGTGGATGAAGAAATACACATAACAAATCATGAATGTATCTCCAAGATTGGATTACTTAGTAATACTTCAATCTCCATCAAACTTTTCACACTTTCTTTTCTATTTTCTATTCCTTTTTTCTATCTCTCTATCTTTAATTAAGGAAAAAAATTATAGAAACATACTATATAAATTTTTAATATGTACACACTTATTTCTGTTTGTATGAAAAAGATTATAGATGTCTTAAACTTGTAATTATATAAAACTATGTACTTTCAATTATACAATAACTATGAAATATAAAATTAACAATAATACAAACATTATTAATATTTTGATAACATTATGAATATTAAAAAAAAAATGTTGTTTAAGATTGGGTACTACGTAGTTAAATTAGCGGGGATTTCTATTTGGTAATTAGAAGAATATCTATGATTTGAGAAATCTAAGTGTATTACTTATATTAGGAATATACTACATATACTCCCAATTATATAAAATAAATAATAACGAAATGTATAATGGATAATACTACAATTATCATAAATAGTACTAATTAATAATCAATACGTTATAATTTTACACATTGTATAAATCTCAATGTCGTATAAGAGTGTACTTGGTATATACTGTTTCTACAATAAAAAAAATATTTAAAAAAAAAAAAAAAAAAAAAACTTCCATCCGGCACTCAAATACACTTGGACCTTTCTGACATTTCCCTACCATTCCTTGACCTCACCCATCACTATTGCAGGTGATACACTCCTGACTGACATCCACTACAAACCAACTGACTCCCACAGCTACCTGCACTACTCTTCCTCCCATCTGCTCCCAGGATGAAGTGTTCCACACCAGGTCATCACAAATGTTCTCATTCTTCAGAGAACGGGGATTTCCCTCCCCCACTATAGATGAGTCTCGCGCCAGGGTCTCCTCCATACCCCGCAACACTGCCCTCTCTCCCCATTCCCCCACTCGCAGCAAGGGCAGAGTCCCCCTGGTCCTCACCTTTTACCCCACCAGCCGGCACATACAACACATAGTCCTCCACCAGTTTCGCCACCTCCAACGTGACCCCTCCACTCGCCACATCTTCCCATCTCCCCCCCCTGTCTGCCTTCCACAAAGACCGCTCCCTCCGCAACTCCCATGTCAATACTTCCCTTCCCTCCCGCTCCACCCCTTCCCTGGCACTTTCCCTTGCAACCACAGAGATGCTACACTTGTCCCTTCACCTCCCCCCTCCATTCCTTTCAGGGACCCAAGCAGTCCTTCCAGGTCCGACAGAGGTTCACCTGCACCTCCTCCAACCTCATCTACTGCATCCGCTGCTCCAGATGCCAGCTGATCTATATCGGTGAGACCAAGCGGAGGCTTGGCGATCATTTCGCCGAACTCCTCCGCTCGGTCTGCAATAAACAACCCGACCTCCCGGTGGCTCAACACTTTCAACTCCCCCTCCCATTCCGTATCCGACCTCTCGGTCCTGGGCCTCCTCCACGGCCAGAGTGAACAACACTGCAAGTTGGAGGAACAGCACCTCATATTCCGCTTGGGGAGTCTGCATCCTCTGGGGGCTTGAACATTGAATTTTCTCAATTGCTGTCTCCTCCCCTTCCCACCTCTCCCTCAGCCCTTGGGCCCTGGCATTCCCTCTCTCTCTATCTCTCTCCGACCCAAGTCGCACTAGCTTCTCATTTTCACACCACAAACAGCTTACAATGGCCTGTTTCCTTTTTCAACAATCCTTTTTTGCATATCTTTCATTCATTGTTCTTTATCTCTCGACATCACCGTCTATATTTCTGATTCCCTGATCCCTAACCAGTTTGAAGAAAGGTCTCGACCCGAAACGTCGCCTATCTCCTTAGATGCTGCTGCACCCGCTGAGTTTCTCCAGCCCTTTGTGTACCCTAAAGTGCCCGTCTTACTTTCACGACCTAATTCACAACCTTTTTTTACTCGTGGACGTTTTTCATCATGCTAGAAAAAAAACGCCCCGACCTACTTGATGCCACGAGTACCTACGACTACCATCACGGCCTCCTACGACCTCCTACAACATTGTGACGACCACGCTGCGAGTATCAGTCAAGGGCAAACTCGGCAGAGGTCGTGAGTTAGGTCATGAAAGTGGGACAGGCCCTTAACAGGACATTTTCTTACTTGTAATGGTGTGGAATTGGGTTGTGTTTACTCTGCTGTGTCTTTTGGGGGTGCATGATGTATATTTGTTATAAGACCATTTGAAGGAAGGAAAAGTTCTAAAGTACCTTCTGCAATAAACAAAACAACATAGGAAAATTTTGTGTATAAGGAGGAGATGAATCTTTGTTCATTGAGCAATCTCCTAGATGGCTCCTGGTGATCACTGTAATTGGCGCTCTTAAATAAATTCTTGATTGTCTTACCCGATCTTTGTGTTTTAAAACACAACACAAATTTTTCTTTAACACTGCCCCCACCACCCCATTATTACCCTGAAAGCTCTTTCTCCATGACTGCTCTCTCTATACTTCCTACTCCTGCAACCTCCCAATGTCCTGGTCCTCATTTAACCGCCCTTGAAAACCTCTTGATCGAGTTCTTCGCTAATCCTCATCTATTTGCACTGTGATTTGCAGTTAATTTGTCTGTGATTGTCAGTGTGAAAACTACAGACTTCTTGTTAAAATGCTCCACATAAATGTCAGTTTCTGGAGTAAATCATCAAATATTATGCTCCCAGTCTGTACAGAGTTTATGACAAATCTGAAGAAACTCCAAGGAAATAAGTGCAATCTTTCTTAATCGAGTTTCTTGTAGAAAGTTAACCTCATGATAAGTAACTGAGCCAATAATCTGGACGAATGAATTAATAACACAGAGAGCTGAATTCATTGTGAAATTTAAATTGAGTTTATTAAATAAATCCCAAATGAAATGTGAGTGTCAGCTGTAGGGACCAAGGATCAGATTTTCATAAAAACTCAACAAGCACTTAAATATTCTTCAGAGAATGGAATCTGTCATCCCACCATCCAGAACCACAGTAACATGCCTCAGTCTTTGGCTGCACTGTGAGATACCTCAATAGGCCATTCAGTTTAATAAAGCCAGATGAAGATCGAAATAATACATTCAGTGCAGCACAGTAGCGCTGCTGCCTAGGTAGCGCTGTTGCCTCACAGTGCCAGAGACCCGGGTTCGATCCAGACATCGGGTGCTGTCTGTACGGAGTTTGTACGTTTTCCCTGTGTGACCACGAGGGTTTTCTCTGGGTGCTCCGGCTTCCTCTCACATACCAAAGACATACAGGTTTTAGGTTAATTAGCCTCTGTAAATTGGATGAGATAACATAGAAGGCAATGGGATATTATAGAACTGGTGTGAACAGGTGATCAGTGGTCAGCGTGGACTTGGTGAGCTGAAGGGCATGTTTCCTTGCTGTAGATAGGCACACAGAAGTGCATGGGAATAAGGGGATATGGATCGTGTACAGGTAGGTGATCAGTTTATCTTGTTATCGTGTTCGGCACAAACATTGTGGGCTGAAGGGCCTGTTCCTGTGCTGTACTTCTCTAAATTCTTTGCTCTATGTTCTAACATATTTAAACCCTATTATATAAATAGCTCACAAAGAGAAGGACACACCTCACCGATGCCCCACCAGACTAATCTTAATTGTGACTAAGTAGTGGAATGTGCATTTGACAGTGTCATCAGGCAACATTTAATTGTGAACAACTTGATGCTAGTTTGGGATTCCACAAGGTCTACCTGGCTCTGTCATCAGTACAGCCCAAGAATGGACATAAGGGTTAAATTCCAGAGTTAAAGAGAGAGTGACGCACATTGACATCATGACAATACTTGATCAAGAATAACTTTAAATAGCCTTAGTAAAATTGAAGAAAATGACTAAATGACGAAGAATAAACTCTCACTGCTTGATTATACCTGGCACAGGGGTGAACAAGGGTGGCGCGGTGATGTGGTGGTAGGGTTGCTGCCTTACAGCGAATGCAGCGCCGGAGACCTGGGTTCGATCCTGCTACGAGTGCTGTCTGTACGGAGATTGTACATTTTCCATGTGACCTGCGTGGGTTTTCTCCGAGATCTTCGGTTTCTTCCCACACGTACAGGTTTGTAGGTTAATTTACCAATTTGGTAAATGTAAATATTGTCACTTGTGGGTATAGGA
The DNA here is from genome assembly GCA_035221665.1 of Okamejei kenojei. Lineage (NCBI taxonomy): Eukaryota > Metazoa > Chordata > Chondrichthyes > Rajiformes > Rajidae > Okamejei > Okamejei kenojei. The sequence goes on from CM069133.1 coordinate 44,116,338, forward strand.
TAGTGTTAATGTGCAGGGATCGCTGGTCGGCACGAACCCGGTGGGCCAAAAGGGCCTGTTTCTGCGCTGTATCTCTAAACTAAACCAAACTAAAAAAAGTGCAGTTGTTTGAGTTTAATCTATTCAGCCCCTTGGATTTGCTGCATGAATTCCTGAAGACAGTGATCTCGGGTCAAACAATTTTCATTCATTAAAGCAACAGAAGTAAAGATGTCACTTGTTGACTGCACAATGCTTAGTTCCGTTCATAGCTCCTCGTGCACTGAAGCACTCGATGCGCACACACAACGTTGGCAAGGCCCCATTCAACTTATGCTGAAGAGTGCTATAACACATTTACCCCATACGATTGCGGGCAATGATAATTCCAACGAAAGAGTCCGATTGTCACTCCTTGATATTCAAAGCCTCCTCCACTGTTTAATTTAGATGATATACATTCTAACAATCATCATGGAACAAAAATTGGAATTGGTAGATCCACATGAAATAGGTGGCCGTGAAAATATGTCAGAGCCTGGCTATTCCATAACAACGACCCTCCTCCTGAAGGCTTGAAGCCTTCCCACCATCTGCAATGCACATCACAAACGTTACAGGATATTGTCCATTTGCCTGGATGTGTGAGCCCAACCAAAAGAAACTTCAATAGATTATTGACTAAAATAATTTCACTCAGAAAATGAAAAATCAGTTAACTTATCTTCAGAGAAACATCTTTATAAGTTCAGCAGGATGAGAAAATCATTCATATAAACCGCACATTTTTCTACTTTGACTAACGATCAATTAATTTGCTCTTCTGACATAGAATTTGCTCTGCCAGAGGCCACGGTAGGACTCTGGGATAAGCAGTCATCAAAGCCATTAATGGGTGAAAAACATGCACCATCAGCTGAGACCCATTTTTAATGGCACAGCACAGCATTTTTAATACAGACGTGGAGCTGCTGTCTTAAAGCGCCAGAGACCCAGGTTCGATCCTGACTATGGGTGTTGTCTGTATGGAGTTTGTACGTTCTCCCCGTGACGGCGTGTGTTTTCCCCGGGTGCACCAATTTCCTCCCAAGACGAACAGGTTTGTAAGTTAATTTGGCTTAGGTTAAAAATTGTAAATTGTCCCTAGTGTGCTGGGGATAGTGCTGGGGATCGCTGGTCGGCGCAAACCCGGTGGGCCGAAGGGCCTGTTTCTGCACTGTATCTCTAAACTAAACTAAACTAATCAGACCAATGCCCAAACAAGGACTTGTCAGGTGTTGATTAACTTGATTAATTTAGAATTCATGTGTTCCAATTTTCTATAAATAGTCAACATTATTCCACCCAGAAGCAGAGTTCATTAATAAACTGTTTTTTGGTACATCCTCTTTCACAGCATATTTGAATAAATGACACTCTTTTGCTCAATTTATTCGGGATGAACTCCTTTGGCACAACATGCTTCTTCTGGACATCTCTTTCATTCAGAGCATGATCCGTATTGAAGTAATCCACGAACTGCTCATTTTGGTCGTATTCATCCACATCAGGTTCCTGTTCAGACTGCTGAAGACGGTTCCTGTCCAACGTCCTCTGACTGTTCTGATGCAACAATATCTCATTGAAGTAATCGTCACCTTCAGTGCCCTGGACGAAATCTGGAACAGAAATTAAACTCTGACTGTGAAAACTGAAAGATTGTGGTCGTTGATGTTATTGTCTTGTTCTCTGCGTCATCTGCTACCTAGTGCTGCTCCCAATCTTAGTTCAAGGGATATACCGGAAATGAGAGGTGGTTGGGGGGGTGGGGAGAGAGAGAGAGAGAGAGAGAGAGAGAGAGAGAAAGAAATGAAGAGGGGGAAAGGAACTCTAATAATGGAGAGCCATGGGAACTAATCAGAAAAATCCCTTGAGTACTCATAGAGTCATACAGCATAGAAACAGGCCCTTTAGCCCAGCTTGCCCAAACCGACCAACATGTCCCATCTACATTAGTCCCATCTGTCTGCGTTTGGCCCATATCCCTCTAAACTATCCTATCTAAGATTCAAGATTAAAGAGAGTTTATTGTCATGTGTCCCAGATAGGACAATTAAGTTCTTGCTTTGCTTTAGCACAACAGAATATAGTAGGCATAAATAAATACAGAACATAGCAGATCAGTGTGACCATATACCAATACACACATAAATAGTAAGATTAAATGAGAACTTACCAGTTTGAAGTTTGATCTTTATATTATGAGGAGTTACGATGAGGGATTACGTGAAGACCCCGCCAGCACGCATGCACGACATTCTTCAAAGCAGTGGTGTGAAATCACAGATACCAAAGTTGACTAACGTAGTAAGATAAGAGAGAACTTTATATACCAGTTGACCTTTATAATTGAGGGTTTGGGAGCGGAGGGCACGTAATCCCTCATCGTAACTCCTCATAAAATGAAGATCAAACTTCAAACTGGTAAGTCCTCGTTTAATCTTACTATTTTACTTCGGAGTCACGTGATTGATTACGTGAAGATTTCAAAGCTCTGTGATTTCATGCCCTGGAACGAGTCCATACTCACACACTGTCATGCTATGATGTAACGTATTTCAGACATGAAACTGTGCTGAAAAACAAAACTGTATTTATTTCATACCTAAAATAATAATGCCCCTACATTGAGTAATCATGAAACAGAACTTAAATTTTATCCTGCAAATGTCTTGGGAGTGGCCACGGGTTTATTATAGAAGCGCTGAAAAGTCCGTTCATTGCTCCAACCCGTTGTTGCAAGGATGTGGTACATTGGAATTTCCATCATCCTTGCCGCCGATGTGGATGCAGCCCTGGTGGAGTGAGATTTGAAAACATTAGTATCCACCCCTGCTGCACCCAATACCACCCTTAACCATCTGGAAATGGTTTGTACTGTGACCTTATGGTGAGGGCGTTTGTGGCTAATAAGTAAAGCCCTCTCCGTGCCCCTGAGACTCTAGGTGACCTCTATATATTGCAATATATATGTCACAATGCAGAGCCGACAATCTGCAGGATAGACCAGAAATTCTAATTTTTGGCCAGTGGATCTGGGTCTATCCTGTTTAAGTAACCACTGCATTAGGAAAGTTATCTTGTCTTTTTTAATGTACATGGCATCCATACTTAATTTATGTAGGGACTGGACCCGTTGTGCTGTTACAAGTGCCATTAACATAACCATTTTATAGGTTAATTTATCCAGAGTGAGTCCCGATATAGGTGTCCATCCTTGAAGCATAGTCAGCACTATGCTTATGTCTCATATATGGGTGTATCTGGGCCTGGGGGGATTAGAATTAAATATATCCCTCATCAGTTTAGATACCAGAGGGTGTGATCCCATAGCCAAGTGATCACACCCTCGCCCCAGATAATTGGATAGGGCACTACGGGCACAATTAATGGCACTGTAGCTCAATCCCTCATCAAAATGGAGGGTAGCCTGGAACTCCAGCACTTCAGTGATGGTGTCTGTGTTGTATGAAGTGTTCGTTCTTCAGTCTGAAGAAGGGTCTCGACCCGAAACATCGCCTATCTCCTTCGCTCCTTAGATGCTGCTGCACCCGCTGAGTTTCTCCAGCCTTTTGTGTACACTGTATTTAGCTTACCTGGAAGGTAAGTGGCTGAGATCCATATATTCCTTTCTAGACACCAGTGCCAGATATTATTAACAAATTTATCATATGATATTGATTTTATTCCACCCATATGATTAATGTATGCCACCACAGTGGTATTATCAATCTGTAATCGTACATGCAAATGGTGCATGTCTGAGCAGTAGGCCCGGAGTCCATGAACTGCTCCCAGCATTTCTAGATAATTAATCCCTAGTGCTCCAAACAGGGTTAATTCTTGTGCACTCCATCTGCCAGCACAACTAGAGGTAGTATTAGTTGCTCCCCAACCTTTTGCACTGGCGTCAGTCTGTAAAGTAACCGTGGGATTCATAATAGTGATGGGGTTAGAACCATGCTGAATATTGTCTATCCACCAATTTAACTCTAATTTAGCTTCCCCTGGTAGTTCCATAGGCCTATCAAAATGGCCAGCATGAGTTTTAAGAGGTAATGTTTTTTCTCTTTGTAGATTTTGGTAATGGAGTGGTCCAAATTGTGCTGCTGGAAATGCAGCCACTAGTTTCCCAATCACTCTGGCTACTTGCCGAATGGATGGTTTTCTGATGCTAGTGAGGCTTTTACATGCTTCCGTCAAGTCTGCCACTTTGTTTGGTGGCAAGGTGATAGACATTTGAACAGAATTGATAGTGAACCCCAAATAATCCATGGTTGTGGAGGGTCTCAATTTTGATTTATCTGGATGAATGATAAATCCCAGCTTTTGAAAAAGATGCTTTGTGGCTGATACTGACAATGTAGCCAACTCTAAATTTTCCCCTACAATGAGAATATCATCAAGGTAGGCCATAACAATATGGTTTTGTTTCCTCAAATGTGCCAAAGCTGGTTTTAACAATTTGGTAAACAGCCTGGGTGCCGATGATATCCCGTTGGGTAAGGGCTTATACTTGCAAAGCTGTCTCATCCAGACAAATTCCAGATATTTCTGATGATCCTTGTGTATTGGTACTGAATAGTATGCATCTTTTAGGTCAATGCAAGCCCTGTTGTACCTGTTGGAGATTAGCTGTTTGGCTGTGACAAACATGTCCATTCTGAAATGGGCATACTGAACGGAAGTATTCAGTTCGGTCAAATATATAATTATGCGGCATCCGCCGTCTTTTTTGTTTTTGGTAAAAATGTTTGATACGAACTCTTGAGATTCTCTGTTTGTCTTCTCAATTACCCCTTTTGCGTTTAATCTTAAAAGTTCAGCATAAAAGTTAAGAGAAGGAGGGGGAGTAGCGGCACCCGACCGGTAAGCTATAAAATCAAGCGCGGGGCTTACCTAAATCCATAACGTTCCATTTGGAGAAGTGGGTTTTTTTGAGGAAGCCGCTGATTGGTCGGAAGTGGACTAGGGTAAGCAGCTGATTGGTGGGAAGTGGACCAGGGTAAACAGCTGATTTACAGTCAGATTTCAGCGGTTTTTAGTGATTTTATATTGTGTTGATATTGTATCGTGTGTAAGGGGGGAGTATGAAGGCCAGGGCAGTGTACTGTTCTGGATGTCAGATGTGGGAGGTCAGGGAATCTGATAGCCCTCCAGACGTCCACATCTGCACCAGGTGTGTCGAGATGGGGCTCCTAAAGGACTGTGTTAGGAACCTGGAGCAGCAGCTCGATGACCTCCGTCTGGTCAGGGAGAGTGAGGAGGTCATAGAGAGGAGCTACAGGGAGGTAGTCACTCCCAGACCACAGGAGGCAGACAAGTGGGTCACAGTTAGGAAGGGCAAGGGGCAGAGGCAGGGGCTAGAGAGTACCCCTGTGACTGTACACCTAGAAAATAGGTACTCGGGTTTGAGTACGATTGGAGGGGGCAGCCTAGCTGGGGGCAGCAACAGCGGCTGGGCCTCCGGCACAGAGACCGGCCCTGATGCTCAGAAGGGTAGCAAAAAGAGGAGGGCAATTGTAATAGGGGACTCTATAGTTAGGGGGTCGGATAGGCGATTCTGTGGACGCAGTCGGGAGACCCGGATAGTAGTTTGCCTCCCTGGTGCCAGGGTCTCGCATGTGTCAGAACGTGTCCAAAAGATTCTGATAAGGGAGGGAGAGGAGCCTGATGTTGTGGTACACATAGGTACCAATGACATAGGCAGAAAAAGTGACGAGGTCCTGAAGGGAGAATTTAGGGAGTTGGGGGGGAAAGTTAAGGAGAAGGTCCAAAAGGTTAAAGATTTCAGGATTACTGCCTGTGCCGCGTGACAGTGAGAGTAGGAATGAAATGAGGTGGAGGATAAATGCGTGGCTCAGGGACTGGTGCAGTGGGCAGGTATTCAAGTTTCTTGATCACTGGGACCTCTTTTGGGGAAGGCATGATCTGTACACAAAGGACGGGTTGCACTTGAACCCGAGGGGGACCAATATCCTGGCAGGGAGATTTGCAAAGGCTACTGGGGAGACTTTAAACTAGAAAGGCTGGGGGGAGGGACTCGGGTAGAGGGGGCTAGGGGTCAGGGTGTGGGGCAAGAGGCAGAGAGAGAAGGGAAGCACTCAGACCCAAAATGTAGGCGAGAAAAATGAAAAAGATAATAGACAGAGAATAAGGGATGGTGGGTTTCTAAAATGTGTATATTTTAATGCTAGGAGCATTGTAAGTAAGGTGGATGAACTTAGAGCCTGGATTGACACCTGGAAATATGATGTTGTGGCAATCAGTGAAACATGGTTGCAGGAGGGCTGTGATTGGAAACTAAATATTCCAGGATTTCATTGCTTCAGGTGTGATAGAATTGGAGGGACCAGAGGGGGAGGTGTTGCATTGCTTGTCAGAGAAGATATTACAGCAGTGCTTTGGCAGGATAGATTAGAGGGCTCGTCTAGGGAGGCTATTTGGGTGGAACTGAGAAGTGGGAACAGTGTAGCGACACTTTTAGGGGTGTACTATAGACCGCCAAATGGGGAGCGAGAATTGGAAGAGCAAATATGTAAGGAGATAGCAGATATTAGTAGTAAGCACAAGGTAGTGATTGTGGGAGATTTCAATTTTCCAAAAATAGACTGGGAAACACATTCTGTAAATGGGCTGGATGGTTTGGAGTTTGTAAAATGTGTGCAGGGTAGTTTTTTGCAGCAGTACATAGAGGTATCGACCAGAGAAGGGGCAGTGCTGGACCTCCTGTTAGGAAATGAGGCAGGTCAGGTATGCGTTGGTGAGCACTTCGGGACCAGTGATCACAATACCATTAGTTTCAATATAATTATGGAGAGAGTCAGAACAGGACCTAGGGTGGAGATTTTTGATTGGAGAAAGGCTAACTTTGAGGGAATGCGTAAGGATTTTAAAGGAGTGAATTGGGACACTTTGTTTCATGGGAAGGATGTAGAAGAGAAATGGAGGACATTTAAAGGGGAAATTGTAAGAGTACAGAATCTTTATATCCCTGTTAGGTTGAAAGGAAATAGTAAAAATTGGAAAGAGCCATGGTTTTCAAGGGAAATTGGACACGTTTCGAAAAAAAGAGAGATATCTACAATAATTATAGGAGGCATGGAGTAAATGAGGTGCTAGAGGAGTATAAAGAATGTAAAATGAAATCTTAAGAAATAAATTAGGAAGGCTAAAAGAAGATATGAGGTTGCTTTGGCAAGAAAGGTGAAAGTAAATCCAAAGGGTTTCTACAGCAAAAAATAGCAAAAGGATAACGAGGGATAAAAATTGGACCATTAGAGAACCAGAATGGACAGCTATCTGCAGAGCCAAAAGAGATGGGGGAGATATTGAACAATTTCTTTTCTTCGGTATTCACCAAGGAGAAGGATATTGAACTCTGTGAGGTAAGGGAAAATAGTAGCGTAGCTATGGAAACTATGAGATTCAAAGAGGAGGTGGAAGTACTGACACTTTTGAAAAATATAAAAGTGGATAAGTCTCCAGGTCCTGGCAGGATATTCCCTAGGACATTGAGGGAAGTTAGTGTGGAAATAGCAGGAGCTATGACAGAAATATTTCAAATGTCAACGGGAATAGTGCTGGAGGATTGCGTACTGCACATGTTGTTCCATTGTTTAAAAAGGGTTCAAAGAATAAACCTAGCATTATAGACCTATTAGTTTGACGTCAGTGGTGGGCAAATTAATGGAAAGGATACTTAGAGATAATATATATAAGCATCTGGATAAACAGGTCTGATCAGGAACAGTCAACATGGATTTGTGCCTGGAAGGTCATGTTTGACAAACCTTCTGAATTTTTTGAAGCGGTAACTAGGGAAATTGATGAGGTAAAGCAGTGGATGTTGTCTATACGGATTTCAGTAATGCCTTTGACAAGGTTCCCCATGGAAGGTTGGTTAAGAAGGTTCAATCTTTGGGTGTTAATGGCGGAGTAGCAAGATGGATTCAACAGTGGCTGAATGGGAGATGTCAGAGAATAATGGTGGATGGCTGTTTGTCAGGTTGGAAGCCGGTGACCAGTGGGGTGCCTCAGGGATCTGTGTTGGGTCCACTGTTGTTTGTCATGTACATCAATGATCTGGATGATGGGGTGGAAAATTGGATAAGTAAGTATGCAGATGATACTAAGATAGGTGGTGTTGTGGATAATGAAGTAGATTTTCAAAGTCTACAGAGAGATTTGGGCCATTTGGAAAAGTGGGCTGAAAGATGGCAGATGGAGTTTAATGCTGTTAAGTGTGAAGTGCTACATCTTGGCAGGACAAATCAAAATAGGACGTACGTACATGGTAAATGGTAGGGAATTGAGGAATGCTGTGGAACAGAGGGATCTAGGAATAACTGTGCATAGTTCCCTGAAGGTGGAATCGCATGTAGATAGGGTGGTAAAGAAAGCCTTTGGTGTGCTGGCCTTTATAAATCAGAGCATTGAATATAGGAGTAGGGAAGTAATGTTAAAATTGTACAAGGCATTGGTAAGACCAATTCTGGAGTGCGGTGTACAATTTTGGTCACCTAATTATAGGAAGGATGTCAACAAAATAGAGAGAGTACAGAGGAAATTTACTCGAATGTTGCTGGGTTCCAGCAACTATGTTACAGAGAAAGGTTGAACAAGTTAGGTCTTTATTCTTTGGAGCGCAGAAGGTTAAGGGGGGACTTGATTGAGGTCTTTAAAATGATGAAAGGGATAGACAGAGTTGACGTGGATAAGCTTTTCCCATTGAGGGTAGGGAAGATTCAAACAAGAGGGCATGACATGAGAATTAAGGGACAGAAGTTTAGGGGTAACGTGAGGAGGAACTTCTTTACTCAGAGGGTGGTGGCTGTGTGGAATCAGCTTCCAGCAGAAGTGGTGGAGGCAGGATCGATTTTAACATTTAAAAGTAAAGTGGATAGGTATATGGACGTGAAGGGAATGGAGGGGTATGGTCTGAGTGCAGGTAGATGGGACTAGGGGAAAACAAATGGTCAGCACGGGCTGGAAGGGCCGAGAGGACCTGTTTCTGTGCTGTAATTGTTATATGGTTATATGGTTATATGGTTATGTCCTTCTGTCCTTTCTTTTTGTGAAAGTATAAACTTCCGGCTAGGTGTATGCTGAACTGGGATGGGGAGTTCGTAAACAAATTTAATTTTATATCCCAGAATACTTCCGAGTATGTAAGGATCAGAGGTAAACGTGCTCCACACATGACGAAACAAGTGCAACCGTCCCCCAACCTGTGATGAGTCTAGACATGCAATGTTTTCGAGGCAACCAGACCCACTTACCTCCATGGTTACCGGCGGTGCTGTGTTGGTTGTCTCTGTTGCTTCTTGTTCTGTTGTGTTGCTGCGTTGTGGGGTTGGCACATTTTCCAAGAAGGCCGGGCTGGGCCATGGTCTAAAAAAGACCGTTGTGCAGGTGGGCCGGCCTTTGAGCTTTCACCACCAGATGGTCTCTCGTTATAGCGGTGCCTGGTGGTTGTTTAGGGGTGCTGCCGCCGCTGATATGGGGTTTTGGAGGTGGTTGGCACCTTTATCATGCCGATTGCCTTGGCCTCCTCATCCAGGTCTTTAACCTGCTTAGGGAGGTTGTCCCCAAACAGCAATGTTGGTGGCTGTGCACTGCTGGGCCTGCATAATCCCGCAAATTTGGGATTGAGTGCAGGTTTTATGATGCTTTTCCTGTAGCTGTTGATTTCAAACAGCATATTGCACAGGTGTGCTAGAGTGTCTTGCAGCTCTTCAGGCATCTCAACCCCATCGACATTTCTGGCTACTGCTGTAATCCCAGCAGCTAGCAGTTTGAGGATTATTTGGAGTTTCACCTCCTGTCTCCTTATGGTCGGGCTCATGATGCCCCAAATGGGGTTGTTGACAGCAGGTACATTAAGAGAAATACAATTCTCTGGCGCAAGGTATTTTTCTGCCATGTTGTTAATTGTTTGTTCCTGCAGCTGGTAAGTTGCCATGTAATTAATACTAGCAGCCAGCTTGGGATGCAATGGCAGTCCTTTTTGGGTAGGCATAGCAAATTTGTTGACCATACCCAATAGTTCTTCTTGCGGCACCCCTAACACAGGTGAGTCTTCAGCCATGTCCCCTTCTTCAGGGTCAGCCCAGTTCTGACCTCCAATGCTCCCCTGCGAAGAGGGTGAGACATTTGGCAGTCCTTGATAGGAAGCTGCTGTGGGTCTGCGAAGAGACCCACTGTGACTCTGCCCCTGCATAAGCAGGTCACGCTGGAGCAATTGCTCCACCATCCGCTCCATGCGGGAAAGACGCCCGACGTCGCTATCCGCGAATGGGGTGTCCTCAGGTCCGGACCCAGCAAATTCGGCACGCTGCTGGCTGGTTTTCACAGCAGCGATTTTTGCTGCTGCTCCCCTCGATTTCCTGGACTCCATGCTGTTCTTCTTGGCTGTGAAAACACACACACAGAGTCTTTTCCAGAATGGTAAGTACTTACCTCCGGTTGTCTTTTAAACTTACGCTGGAGGAGCGACGCTTCCTCCTGACTGTCGACTCCGCAATGCGTTCGACGATATGTCGCGCTTGAGTGCTGGCAGGGTCTTCACGTAGTCACTCACGTGACTCCAAAGTAAAATAACAGATAAAGTGCAAAGGGCTATTAACGATCAGAGATTTGTTTGAGTTGAGTTTAATAGCCCGATGGCTGTGGGGAAGTAGCTATTCCTGAACCTGGATGGTGCATATTTCAGGCTCCGGTATCTTCTACCTGAAGGCAACAGGGAGATGAGTGAGTGGCCAGGATGGATGTGTCTTTGATGATGCTGCCAGCCTTTTTGAGGCAACGACTGCAATAGATCCCCTCGATGGTGGGGAGGTCAGAGCCCGATGATAGACTGGGCCACATTTACAACTTTTTGCAGTCTTTTACGCTCCTGGGCGCTCAAGTTGCTGAACCAAACCACGATTTAACCGGTCAGCATTGTCTCTACAGTACACCTGTAGATTTCCGAGAGAGTCCTCCTCCATGTACATATCTAAAGTTTCTTAAACATTGCAATGGTACCTGCTTCAAGTATCTCCTCCGGCATCTCATTCCACAACCCTTTATGTAAAACAAATACCCCTCAGGTTCCTATTAAATCTTTCCTCCCTCACCTTAACCCTACAATATGTCCACTGGTTCTCAATTCCCCTAATTTAGGCAAGAGATTCTGTGCGTTTACATGATCTATTATTCTCAAGATTTTGTACACCTGTTTTAGATCACCCTTCATCCTCCTGCCGTGAAAGAAATAATCCTACTCAACCTCTCTATAGCTCATATCATCGAGTCTTGGCAGCATACTCATAAATCTTCTCTGCACCCTTTCCAGCTTTACAACATTGTTCCTATAACATGGTGCCCAAAACTGAACACAATACTCTCAATGTGGCCTCACCAGCATCTCATTTAACCGCAACATGACCTCCCAACTTCTATACTCAACTCAACGCAAAAAGCAATGTCATGATTCACATTACAGAAATAGAAAAAGTGGGTCAATATACAGTTTCAATCAATGGCTCTGCAATATGAGTTTTCTATCACAAACCTATTTTGAAGCATTTGCATCACAATGAATTTTCCAGTTCTTATGTCTAGTAAAATTAAGATATTTTATTGTCCTCCTGTCTGTCAGACAATAAGTCTTGTGGTGTTTTACCCTGCGGAATAAGTTAAATTATCTTATGACACAGATGGGTGTCTGATTTGAGGTGACTATTGTTTGGAGATAGAACCTTACTTGTGCAGAAGTTATTCTGTGTTCAATTTAAAATCTTCATTGTTGCTACTAAACATAAAGTCGCAGAGCACAGAAATGCTGGCCTACGTACCCATCTACATTAGTCTAATTTACGGATGCATGCTTTTTATAGTTCTAAGTACATTTATTTCAGTTGGTCGCCTACAGCATGAGTGAAGTGGACAAGCTTCAAATAAATCATTATCAGTCCTTGCAAAGAATATTAATGAGAGAGCTAGATAGGGCTCTTAAAGATAGTGGAGCCTGGGGATATGGGGAGGGCAAGAATGTGGTACTAAGAATGTGGGGATGATCAACCATGATCACATTGAATGGCGGTGTTGGCTCGAAGGGCCGAATAGCCTACTCCTGCACCTATTGTCCATTATCTATTCTCTATTGTCTAATGCTGTCAATTGTCTGAATTAACTTTCTCTAGTAAGTATGTTTAATGGGAAACATACTGTAGACGCAAATCCATTCATTCCTTAAAACAAAAAGATGATGCTAAGAAGGAGATGCCATTTTATGTAAACTGCTGATCAGGTCAATCAGCCAGCAAGTTCTGGAGAATGAAGGCTCCCTGGATAGCAGTAAATTCCCTGAAACTGCTGGCTGCTGTGCACATGAATAATGTTGCTATTAGCACACCATTATTGCTCTAACAATAACAAGGTCAAAGGCAATGTATGTGTATGTTTAATTTCCCATTCACTATTAGTGCGTGACACTTAAATTATATAAATTCAGAATGATTTCTTTTTTTTTTAATATTTTATTTATTAGAGGTAAATACATCAATGTACTTCACATATATCTTGTTACAATCATTGTACCCCATAATTTTATGGCTTTTAAAGAAAAAGAATAGAAAGAAAGAGAGTGAAATAGGTGAAAAGAGTTGTGATAGTGAAAGAGCATGCCAAAAGGGAGAAGAAACCCTTGGTCAAAGAATTAGAGAAAGGGGGCTAAGAGATAGACCCTAAAAAAAAAGGAAAATGAAAAAAAAAAGCCAGTTACTCTGTTATATATATCACGCAAAAGGAATCCACCAACTCCATAGTTTTTCATCCCCCCCTACCAAGGCCCGAGGTACTCCTGCACCCTATCTTTGTAGCAATTCTATAAATGCAGACCACGTCTGAAAGAAGCGTTCTGATTTTCCTTCCAGGCGGAGTCTCATATCTTCCAGATGTAGTGTTTCAAACATAGTTGAAATCCACATATTTAATGTTGGTATAGGAGCATTTTTCCAGAATTTTAAGATTAGTTTTTTTCCTATTATTAAGCCGTAATCAAATAAATTCATTTGATACGCATTTAATTCTGGACTACCTTCTGTCATTCCGAAAATAATCCATTCTGGCTTTGATGTCATTTTTATTTTAAACGCTTTTGTGAAAATTTCAAAGATTTCAATCCAAAACCTTTGAATTTTTGTACAAAAGATGAATGAGTGCGCTATTGTAGCTTCTTGACAGTGGCATTTATCACAAATCGGTGAAACGTTAGGGAAAAAATTATTTAATTTAGTTTTTGAGTAGTATAATCTATGTATAATATTAAATTGTATTAAAGTGTGTCTTACATTAATTGAGCATTTGTGCAAATTTAATAAGTATTCTTTCCACCTTTCATTGGAAATTTTTATGCTTAGTTCGTTTTCCCACTCACCTCTAATACCTTCCGTTGTTGGTATTACTGCATTTAGTATAATATTATATATACGTGAAATTAAATTTGGTGATTCCGCCTTTGTATTCATTACTTCATCTAGTAAGACTAATGGCATTGTGTGAAATTCATGTGCATGTTTTTTCAAATAATCACATATTTGGAAATATTTAAAATACTGATTGTTACCCAGATTGTATTTTAGTTGTAATTGTTTAAATGATAATAGTTTTCCCGTATCATACAAATCTCCCAAAGTTTTAATTCCTGCTCTTTCCCATTGTATGAATGCTTTGTCTATAATCGAGGGTTTAAACAAAGGGTTTTTAGCAATAGGAGATAGGAGAGAAAAGTTTCTTAATTTTAAATTGTATTTTATTTGTTTTCAAATTCTGATTGTACTATGTATAATTGGGTTTTTGTTGTAGTTTGTATTATTCACCGTCATTGGTGAAAGAAGGATCGCACCAATATTAAAGGGGGAGCAGTCCTCTTTTTCCATAATGATCCATTCCGATTGATGAAGAACATTATCCAACAATTGAATCATATTTCTAATATTTACCAATCAATAATAATACATAAATTTAGGGAGTGCTAATCCCCCTACTACTTTGGGTTTATTCATGTGTGGTCTTTGTATTCTATGGGTCTTATAATCCCAAATAAAATTTGTAATATCTGAGTCCAATTTTTTTTTAAACTTTTTGGGTAGATATAGTGGGATTGATTGGAACAAGTATAGAATTTGTGGTAGAAAAATCATTTTTATGGTGTTTATTCGACCTATTGAGGACACCGGGAGCATTTTCCAGAATTTAATTAAATTATGTAATTTCTTAAGTACAGGGTTATAGTTTGCTTTAAATATGTCTTGATATATTCTAGTAATTTCAATGCCCAAGTAAAATTTTTCCCCTGCTATTTTAAAAGGAAATTGTACGAGATGTATAGAATCTTTCGGTTTTATTGACATGATTTCACTTTTATTCCAGTTTATTCTGTAACCTGAAAATGAACCGAAATCCTCAATTAAATGTAAAATATTGGGTATAGTGATATGAGGCTTTGTGATGTACAAAAGTACATCATCAGCGTATAATGATATTTTATTGTTTGAATATTTTGTCTTATATCCGTGGATATTCGTATGAGTTCTAATACTTTCCGCTAGTGGTTCAATTATGAGGGCAAATAACAATGGTGATAATGAACAACCTTGTCTATTATCCCTTGACAGTTGAAATTTTGTGGATAAAATATTATTAGTTAATATTCTGGCTGTTGGCTTATTATATATTAATTTAATCCATTGAATGAAATTCTCTCACGGTTGAAATTTGTGCAATACCTTAACCATATACTTCCATTCAACCTGATTGAATGCTTTCTCTGCATCCAGCGAAATAATTGCGAGATTTGGATCTTTAGTTTGGTGTGAGTGCATTATATTAAGCAGACATCTCAAATTATTAAATGAATGTCTCTTAGGGATAAACCCCGTTTGATCCGGATGTATTAGTTTAATGACATACTTACTTACTTACTTGCTAATATTATTGCTAATATTTTTTGATCTGTATTTAACAACGCGATAGCTCTATAGGATCCAGGTTCTTCTTCATCTTTATCTTTCTTAAGTAGATTCTGCTAGTGTATCAGGTAATATTTGTTCTCTGAAAGCGTGTGTGTACATTTTCTGTAGACGAGGACTAAATATATCGTTAAAACTTTTATAGAATTCATTACTAAATCTGTCGGGACCTGGTGTTTTTCCATTTTTAAATGAGAATATTGTTTCTTCTATTTCCTTATTTGAGATTTGTGCTCCCAATTCCTCTTGTTCCTGCAATTCTAGTTTGGGAAGATTGCAATTATCCAGAAACTCAGTGATTGTGTTGGTGTCCTTTGTCATTTTGGATGTATACAAATTCTCATAAAATTGCACAAATCTTCTATTTATTTCATTCGGTAATGTTAATACGTCCCCTTTGTCTGACTTAATCTTTGAAATCGTGTGTTCCTTTTCTCGTTTTTTTAATTGGCGTGCGAGAAGTTTATGAGGCTTCTCCCCAAATTCAAACTGTTCCTGTCTTGTAATTTGGAATAATCTTATAACTTTCTCTGAATTTATTCTTGTAATTTATTTAATTTGAATTTTAGTATTAATATTTTATTGTGTTTATCCATGGACGGGTCTTTAGCATTATCTATATCCAATTGTCTAATTTGTTCCTCTAGCTGCCATTGTTAATTCTTATTTTTTTTATTCTGAAAGGCTTGGTGTGAGATTATAATAAAAGCTTTGAAAGATTCCCATAATAATGTAGGTGGTATGTCAGGCGTATCATTTATTTCGAAAAAAAGATCTATTTGCTGTCTTAGATATATATTCCCTTGCGGGTCTTTTAAAATTTGGGGGTTATATCTCCAGAACGATGTATTCTCAGACATGCCTTCTATTTTTTTTTTTAAAGTTAGGGGGGAATGATCTGAAATCGTATTTGTGTGGTATTTTGGGTTAAGAGTGTACGGAATTAATTTTGTGTCTACCAGGAAATAATCTATACGGAGTAAGTCTTGTGTACCGATGAATAAAATGAATATTCCTTGCCTGTCGGATTTGTAATCCTCCAAACATCGGTTATATTTGTACTTTTTACATATGTGTTTAAAAGTTCACTAGTTTTAGATTTCGTATTACGTCGTTGTTTTTGACTGGATTTATCTAAATAAGGATCTAAGACACAGTTAAAGTCTCCCCCAATTATAACATTCTGGTAATTATACTCTGCAATTATATTCAAAATTTTATTTTTTTAAATGTGGATTATCAAAGTTAGGCGCATATATATTTACCAATGTGACTGGGATTGTATGGATCTCACCGGTAACTATCAAATATCTCCCATCCTTATCTGTTTAGGTATTTTTCTGTTTAAATGGTATATCTTTGCGAATCATGATGGACATGCCTCTGGATTTTGACGTGTATGACGAATGAAAAGTTTGACCTATCCAGTTGGCCCTCAATCTAACTTGATCTTGAACTTTAAGATGCGTTTTTTGGAGGAAGATAACATCTGACTTAAATGCTTTCAGCTGTGCTAAAATCTTACCCTTTTAATACATTCGTTAGCCCCCCTAATTTTTCAACTGCAAAATGGAGATTCCTCCCGATTTATTTTGTTTAGTGTCTTGCATTTTGATTAGGTTTAGTACCTATGTATCTTGTGGTGCATCCATACCTCAGGTCTTTAAGCAATGGGGGAACAGTCAACCTACCAAGTTCAGTTTGTGGATTTCTTTTGCGATTATCCTTGAATAAAAAAACACACATGTGATTAATTGTGATAGTAAAAAAAAAAAAGTAAAAGTGAAAATACAGTGACCGAGCTAGTCGGCACTGTAATAAGTGGCCCACCTGTTGGTGGGAGAAAACATTGTATCAACTACCTATGGCAGGCTTCTGGATCTGAGCCAGGAGCCCGTCATCCCCCTCACAACCTGGTTATAAATCTGCTTAAAACTTATTAAGATATTAAGTTATAGATGTTAGCTTGTAAATCAGCCCCTTACTACCGATCTGGTTAATGTTCATTACAATTTCTATAATAGTATTCTATGTTTTAAGTGTTAAAAGTGTTATTTCTATAACATTAGGTTATTCTGTTAAAACATTTTAAACCACGGTAATTGCTCCATTCAGATTATATTGTAAAGCTCAATATTCAGTGTTTATCTTTTTCCACTTCACTTGGAACCCAGTATGTCGTTGAATTAACGTTCCTCGATAAGCCGTCGAGTCAAACACAGGGAGAGTTCCATCTTCTGTTGAACACCTTTCATGTTGAAATAGTAAAGAGAGAGAGTGTCCATACAGTACAGCTTTTCAAGTTACTTATTCTCTTCCACGATGGTTAAGGCATATGTATATGCGCTCTCCGGATTTGTAAACAATTTTTGCTGATCGTTGTAAGAAATGTGCATTCTCGCGGGAAAGTAGACTCCATATCTGACACCCTGCACGCCTTGGAGCGCTTGCTTTACCTTGAAGAACTGATTTCTTTTTTGGACCACTTCATAGGGGTAATCTCTAAATATTTTATGGTCTCCAAATCTGAGGAAGGACATTATTGCCATAGAGGGAGTGCAGAGAAGGTTCACCAGACTGATTCCTGGGATGTCAGGACTGTCTTATGAAGAAAGACTGGATAGACTCGGTTTATACTCTCTGGAATTTAGGAGATTGAGAGGGGATCTTATAGAAACTTACAAAATTCTTAAGGGGTTGGACAGGCTAGATGCAGGAAGATTGTTCCCGATGTTGGGGAAGTCCAGGACAAGGGGTCACAGCTTAAGGATAAGGGGAAAATCCTTTAAGACCGAGATGAGAAAGACTTTTTTCACACAGAGAGTGGTGAGTCTCTGGAACTCTCTGCCACAGAGGGTAGTTGAGGCCAGTTCATTGGCTATATTTAAGAGTGAGTTGGATGTGGCCCTTGTGACTAAGGGGATCAGAGGGTATGGAGAGAAGGCAGGTACGGGATACCGAGTTGGATGATCAGCCATGATCATATTGAATGGCGGTGCAGGCTCGAAGGGCTGAATGGCCTACTCCTGCACCTAATTTCTATGTTTCTATGTTTCTATGATTGTCTGCTCGTATTTCAGTGGTCCTCCATATTTGATATTACTCATCACCTCTTCCACACCAGAGATGTCCCGAAATTTCACAATAATCTGACGTGTGTATTCTGAGCCCGTTTGGGATTTTTGTTAGAATCTCGGAATTTGATGTGCCGCTTCAATTTTCGGAAGGTTAGGAAGATTGAGAGCTTCTTTAATTAGATCCGCAGCAAACTGCCGAAGGTTATCTCCCTCGGCTTCCTCGGGTACTCCTACTAGCCATAGATTAAAGCGTCTCGAACGAGTTTCCAAGTCCAGGCACTTATCTGAACATTTTGCCAGCTGTTTTGCAGTGAGGTCGTGCTGTGTCTTCATTTTCTTCATATCCTCGGCCATTTGTCCCATCTCTTCCTCCATCTCTTTCATTGTTTTCACATAAGAGGCGACAGTCTAATGCACTGCAACAAACTTCTTATTAGTGTCTTCTTCCCCCTTGTCCATTCGTTCCAATAGTTCAACTCTCACATCTTCAATTCTTTTATTTACAGTGTTGATCGAATCCAGCACAGACTCATAACTTTCAAATTGCCCGTATTCGTATTTAACAATAGCTTATCTGTCATATCTTTCATAATTTTTTCCATGTGCGTTTCGTCTACCTTTTCATCTTTCAGTTCTCTTACCGTTTGCTTTAAGTCCTCCAAGTCTTTCTCCTTATCTGCCTTATCTGGCTTAGCTCTTGTAGACATTTCGGAAGGCAGTTTTCCTTCAAGAGCACCTTCAAAAGTCGATTCTCCAAGCTCTTCAGGCTCTATCTCAGTGCAGCAGTGTATTTATGAAATGCTTCTCTGAGGACGCTGAGCAGAAATCGGATTCTGCATTTAAAGGGTTAAATCCAGAGTTTAATGAACAGCACTTATTGTTGACGCCATCAGCAGAGTAATCAAGGCCTCCGATAACCTTTTTTAATCGGTCCCGATCTCTAAATCCAGATTTAATGCGAAAAATTGCAAATTTTTGGGAGCAAAGCTATGTGTGGCGACTGTTACCAAAACATGGCCCCACCGGAAGTCCAGCTCAGAATGATTTCTGAAGAGTGTGACTATGGATCAATGTTTTGCTGTCAAGGGGCGGCACAGTGGCGCAGCATTAAAGTCACCGCCTGACAGCGCCAGAGACCTGGGTCCGATCCATTCTCCCCATGACTGCATGGGTTTTCCGCAGGTGCTTCTGGTCTCCTACCACAGTACAAAGACGTACAGGTTTACAGGTTAATTGGCTTTGGTAAGTATTGGAAATTGGCCCCAGTGTGTAGGATAGTTTTAGTGTTTGGGGATCACTGGTTGGCATGGACTCGGTGGGTTGTAGGGCCTGTTTCCCTTCAGAGATGAGGAAAAACCTTTCCACCCAGAGAGTTGTGAATCTGTGGAATTTGTCAGGCACAGAAGGCAGTGGAGGCCAAGTCACTGGATGTTTTCAAGAGAGAGTTAGATTTAGCTCTTAGGTCTAACATAATCAAGGGATATGGGGTAAAAGCAGGAAGGGGGTACTGATTTTGAATGATCAGCCATTATCAAATTGAATGGCAGTGCTGCTCGAAGGGCTGAATGGCCTAGTCCTGCACCTATTTTCTATGTTTCTATGTTTCTTTTTTTTTTACATGCTGTAGTTCTAAACTGAACTAAACTAAACTAAATGTTAATGGAGGCACATTGGAAACCCTATATTTGGTGAAGCAAGATCAAATTTGAGAAAACGTCTAGCTATGGCTCTGTGACTTCCATTCTTCATTGGGGAATAGGATCATAATGTGTTAAAGCACATAAGAGGCCAATTTCCTGCTGTGCATCTTGGAAGGAATGGTCCAATTTATCCCAGAAATTTCCTCATACACCAGAATATGCGAAAGCTCCTGAGCAATCTAAGTCCAAGCTTCCTCTCATTATTGTGCTTCTGATATTAGAAGCTCAACTGTATTAACTCCGTACAGACAGCACGTGGCCTGGATCGAACTCGGGTCTCTGGCGCTGTAAAGCAGCAACTCTAGCGCTGCGCTACCGTGCCGTCCCTTGACAGCAAAACACTGCTCCATGGTCCCACTCTTCTGAAATAATTTTGAGCTTATATATTTGAAAACACTTCCTCAATTCCCACCCACCCACCACACCTTTTTTTGGCAATTATTTTAACTTTATACCTTGGCTTTTATACTTAGGCTGGAGAAAGCTGGCAAGCAGCACAGCCCATAACAGTTTTGAATGAAGAGAACTTTTCAGATAATTTCTCCTTTTAACAGAATCGTATCGATACTGTCATCTGTTTTTAGATGAAGGAACATAACATTGTGTTCTAATTACTTTTTGCTTCCTGTACTTGGAATTCACGGACTGTTCAATCACATTTGGGATTCCATGGAGAATTTTCTGGCTGATGTGCTGCTGGCAAGTTATATTGAACGGCAAAAAGCAGAACCAGCAAGAGGTGGACAACAACTCCTTCTCTGATGCTTGGAGGCCGATGAACCTCAGGGATGGTTGACACATCACTGTTGATGATCCTGGCCAGATGATGGTCAGTGGACCATGATGTCGGTGTCCTTGCTGTGTCTCTATACGGTTCTATGATCTGTGACTGCCTGTGTAGGAAGAAACTGTAGATGCTGGTTTTTACGCCAAAGATAGACACAAAATGATGGAGTAACTCAATGTGACAGGCATCATCTCAGGAGAGAATGAATGTGTGATGTTTCGGGTGGAGACCCTTCTGTGATTGCCTGCTCAGTTGACAACAATAAATGAAAGTGGCGAGCTGCCATAGTTTGGATATATAGTTATTACATATGTAAGCTCACATTATATGTAAGCTGCTGTTCATTCCATCAGAGTTTGGAGAGGTACTTACTATATAAATCTACAGAGGCCTGACCCTGTCCATTGTCATATTTTAGGCTATTAATATCATTTATCAGCATCACATAACCTAGAGAAAACTCCAGATGTTCCAATTGTGATTGAACAATTTGTGACGAAACGTAAAGCCCTCAGCAACCATAATACTTCAGGAAAAGAAGGAATTACTTATCCTTATTAAGGTCACAATTACATACGGGAAATAAGTAAGCACTCAAATTTTAATCAGAAAACCACTGTAATGCCGCAGGGTAACTGACTAAACCTTCATCCTGTGAGGAAAGCAAAGTATAGAAATGATGCTCCAGGCTGGATTATTGTGCATCCCAAATGTAACAGAAATAGAAGATAAAACATCACAGTCTCTTGGTAAGAGGTATTCTTAATGATCTTATTATTCAAAGAAAAGACAGAAACATCATTAAAATTATCCCCAGGAGAACTAATGCTATGTTAAATAATGTTAATGTTTCTGACACAGAAATTTAAAAGTAAAAGCTTAAGTGGTTGAAACACAAAGTGCTGGAGGAACTCAGTGAGTCAGGCATCATCTGTGGAGGAAATGGATAGATGTCATTTCGGGTCAGGACCTTTCTTCAGACTTAATACCTTCATCCTCAGATATTTCCATTGAGTTCCTCCAGCACTTGGTGCTTTCCTCAAGATTCCAACATCCTCATTATTTGTGACTCCGTTACCTGATTAGTTGGTGTGTACTAGCAGCAACAATAGATTAGTAGTGTACTATAGACAGAGAAGCAGAAGGTGGGGAGGAAGGCATTGCCATTGGATGCTTCCTTGCTGCCCTAACCATAGAGTTTGAGGAAGCAGCCACAGATGATTTCACTTCTCTTAATTTCTCATTGCCATAAAATTACCCAGACTGATGGATCCTGCCAAACAATTATCAGCACATCCTCGTCAGAAAAATCACACTGAACAACACTAGGGAGAAATAGGATGTGCATTATCTACACAAACAAGGAACTGCAGAAGCTGGTTTACAAAAAAAGACACAAAGTGCTGGAATAACTCAGCAGGCAGGCAGAATCTCTGGAGAACATCGATGGGTAAATTTTGAGTCTGGACTTTCCTTCTCGGGTCTGGACCAGAAAGCTCATCTTTCAAGGTTCTGCAGAGATGCTGTCCAATCTACTGAGTTACTCCAGCGCTGCACGTAATTATCTGTCCTGAACAGTGTTGGTCCACAGAGAAGTGATTGGAGACTCCAGTTATTGCACTCAAATTTGTCGTAAAATCTCTCACCATACAAATGGAGGATTCACCAAAGAACAACTGTGATCCTTACTGAAGGGCACACGAAACGGGCAGATCAGACAGGTGAACCGGTGAATAAAAGACTTCCTGTCACTGAACCAACCAAGAATGTGGCTAAGATCAGAGCTAAAATGAAGCAGAAGCAGAAGCAGAAGCAGCCTAATTGGTTACCACTTCTTCGAAGCACAGCTTTAACTTCCCAAACCTTAGATCAGAAAGCAGATGGGTATTACTGGGATATATTTAAAAATTAATTCTCCCAGGTCCTTGCCATAATGGAGCAAGCTCAGTCGTTGGTTTAGTTCAGTTTAGTTTAGTTTAGTTTAGTTTAGTTTCTTGTCACGTGGTACAGTGAAAAACTTTTGTTAAATGCTGTAAGGATCGGACATACTCACCAAATGTCAGACAGTAGGGCGGTACGGTGGCGCAGCGGTAGAGTTGCTGCCTTATAACGCTTGCAGCGCCAGAGACCCGGATTTTATCCTGACTACGGGTGCTATATTATCACCTTGCCAACTGGAAGTTTATACACCCACTTAGTGAATTAAATTTCATGTTCTTTGGATACCTGTTGACTTGTTTCCTTTAAACTCCATTTGTGCAGATGAATAACCTTCTGCAGCGCAGAAAGTTATCTAAGATTAAAGACGGATATGAACCAACAAGGCAAGTGGATAGTCATGGAGTCATAGAGTCTTACAGCATGGAAGCAGGCCTTTCAGATCAACTTGCCCACACTGGCCAACAATTCCCATCAACTCTAGTCTCGCCTGCCTGCATTTGGCCGATATCCCTCAAAACCTGTCCTATCCATGCAAATCCATCTATCCAAATGTTTCTTAAATATTACGATAGTACCTGTCTCAACTACCTCCTCCGTCAGCTCATTCCATACACCTACCACCCCATGTGTGAAAAAGTTACTTTTCAGGTTTCTATTACAACTTTCCCCCCTCACCTGGATCACAGAATGGCAGATGGAATTTAACTCTGACAAATGCAAAGTCATGCATTTTTGTAAGTCAAACCAGAGCAGGACATAGAGTAAATGGTCGTGCCCTGGAGAGTGTTATATAAGGCATATAGTCCTTGGTGTACAGGTACACAGTTCCATGAAAGTGCTGCATATAGGTTAAATTGTTTGCTAAGTTTATTTTCATCAGTATGGTTACTGAATAGGAATGGTGACTTGTCATGCAATACCAATACAGGACATTGGTGAGACCTTATTTGGAGTCTTGTGTGCAGTTCTGGTCGGCCCATCTCTATTGAGGATGTCAATTAGCTGGAAAAGCTGCAGAAAAAAAATTACCAGGATGTTACCAGGATTAACGGTTTGAGTAATAAGGAGAGTCTGGATCGGCTGTGACATTTTCCCTGTTGCATAGGAGGATGAGGAGTGACCTTATTGTATTGAAAGAGTCATGAGGAGCATAGATAAGGTGAACAGTCACAGTCTCTTTCCCAGGGTAGAGAAGTCCATAACTAGAGGGCAATTTCTCTAGATTTAGTTTAGCTCTAGTTTAGTTTATTGTCAGATGTACCCAAGTACAGTGAAAAGCATTAGTTGCATGTTGATCAGTCAACGGAGAGACAATACATGATTACAATCGAGCCATCCACAGTGTACAGATACAAGATAAAGGGCATAACGTGAATAACATTTAGTGCCCTTACTATCAAGAATCTATGAATCTCCACTTTAAATACACCCAATGACTTAATCCCTACCGCCATCTGTGACAATGAATTCCACCCTCTGCCTAAAGAAATCCCTCCTTATCACCATTCCACAGTTACGTTCTTTTATTTTTGAGGCTAAGCCCTCTGGTGCTAGACTCTCCCACTACTGGAAACAGTCCCTCTACGTCCACTCTACTTAGGCCTTTCATTATTCAGTAGGTTTCAATGAGATTCCCCTCCACCCTCTCCCCCTCCCCCTCCCTCCCCCTCCCCCTCCCCATCCCGCTCACACCCACCTCCACATCCATCCTTCTGATCAATGTATTTCTGACCATCCCGGTGATAAATATTGGTCATGACTATAAACCAGTCACTTTGCTAACAGTCAATGAATATTACAAAACCTACTGAAAAGGAGTTATTTCAGTACTCACCCTGGGAACTCTCAACAACTTTCAATTTATGACAGAGTCCACTGAGTTTCATAGCGTAGTTTGGATCACAGAGCTTTATCATATCATCTTCAGGGGTTACACAGCATGTGAAGAAGAACAGCAACAGCCCTATTGGCAAGATGGGCAGCAGACACTTCATTTCAGCTCACAGTGATCAGCTTCGGCTGCCCTTACTTTGTATCAGAGCCAAGTGCCAGATGCCCCACCCACCACCTTAATATTCACTTTTCACACTGTAGCTGGCGTTACCCAATTGATCAAAAATATTTTCATTTCCAGCTTCATTTTGACCTGATTTCTCGATCGATCCTAAATACCTCGCTATTTCCTGTTTGTCCCTGGCTTCTGTTATTTCTCAACTTTATATAGTTTTTCTCTCTCTCTGCGAATCGCCACTATTTCTGATTAACTTTGTCCTTTCTCTGAATGACTTTTGAAACTTGTCCAATGCCTTAAATCCAAAATTAATCCAAAGAAAACTGAACTACAACTCTTTATTGGAATAATATTCAATTTGTCCATTTGATGGTCATATTTCCATGCCTGTATTCCTTGGTAGCTTCAACCCTGCACATAAATGCTCCAATACCTGCAGTACCATAGACAATCTAAAGCCTTACTATTAAATCTCATAATTCATGCTAATTTGTGGACAATGAAAATCAAAATAAAATTTCCAGATGCTGAGAAATCTGAAACAAAACCAGACACCGCTGGGAAAACTCTGCAGGTCAGGCAGCATCTGAGGAAAGTGAAATAGTTAATGTCAGATAAAAGATCACAGAGTTAAAACATTGATTGTTTTACTTTCCAAAGGTACTGCATGACCTGCAGTTTTTCCAGTGAATTTCTGTTTTTATCTCCAATTCATAGACAGCAGGTATAATATGCTATTATAACATTACTAATCACAATGACCAAATAATAGGAAATGTAACGGGCTACATAATTTCTTCTACACTGAGGCACCCAATTTAAAGCATGAGTTAGACACTATTCTGAACTTCCCAGGAATTGGTTGTTTTGTTGCTGGTACCATGATTAATCTCCAGACTAAAACATGAAGAGTTCATGTCATAGGAGCAGAATTCGGCCATTCGGCCTATCGAGTCTACTCTATCATTCAGTCATGACAGATCTATCTTTCCTATCAATCCCATTCATCTGCCTTCACCCCATAACCTCTGACATATTTTATAATCAAAAATCTGTCAATCTCCACCTTAAAAATGCCCAATGACAGCCTCCACAGCCTTCTATGGTAATGAATTCCACAGATTCACCACCCTCTGACTAAAGAAATTCCTCCTCATCTCCTTTCTGAAGGAACGTCCTTTTATTCTGAGGCTGTGCCCTCTCACCCTAGACTCTCACTCATGGAAACATCCTCTCCACATCCGCTCTATCCAGATCTTTCACTATTCGATAAATTTCAATGAGGTCCCAAAGAGGTCTCGAAGAGGAACATTTCCCATCACCTTCTTCAAATTATTCATTTAGTGGGATCCAAGCATTCTTGCCAAGTCCACTATTTGTTGCCCATATCTAACCCATCTTCAGTAGGTAGTGGAGAACCTCCTTTAACAGCTAGCTGGGAACAGATGGATATGGACAATGTGCTGACAAATTGCATCAGATATTGTTTGTTGAAGGTCCTGTTTCTATGCTATACTATTCTAAGTTCTTTGTTGCACTCCTTCTGGTTGAAGAAACCTACAGTTCGACCAGTCTGACTGTCCCCCTGATTACATTTTATCGATGTATTCTTCATTGTCAACTTCTCCTAGCTAACAATGATCTATTTTACAATTTCTTTGAACTTCATCTCCTTTGAAGTCTCCTTCACCCACCTTACCCACTCCTTATCTCTTTGTCTCCCTCTCCCCTGACTCTCAGTCTGAAGAAGGTTCTTGGGCCAAAACATCACTCATTCCTTTTATCCAGAGATGCTGCCTGTCCCGTTGGGTTACTCCAGCATTTTGTGTCTATCTTTGGTGAGTACCTTTGAGGAGCTGAGTTTTCGGCCTTAGCAGGATGTTGAGGATAACTTGGTGATGAAGGAGCAGCAATATTTTAGCAGCAATAAGTTAGGACCTGCAGATGCTGATTTTTTCTGTGAGCCTGCTGCCCTTGGTCTTTATGGTGATAAGAGTTTGTGGGGATGGCAGGTGCAGACAGATTAGCCTTGATGGGTAGCTGCCGTGCATTTGGTAAATGGTACACAATGCAGCCACTGCCTACTGATGGTGGAGGAAATTAATGTCTGCTGTGGTGAATGAGTTGCAATTTGAGATGGCTGCTTTCTCCCTTAGTGACATTGTGCTTCTTCAGAATTGCATAGTTTAGAGATACAGCACAGAAACAGGCCCTTCGGCCCAAGTCTGCACCAACCAGCAATCCCCTTACACTAGCACTATCCTACACACTAGGGACAATTTACATTTTTTACCAAAGCCAATTAAACTACAAATCTGTGCATCTTTGGAGTATGGGAGGAAACCGGAGAAATTTCAATGTCATGACATCCTTGTTAAAGCATGGTGTGCAGAACTTAGCACAATAATCTACCCAAAATGTATATGTTTAGTAAATTCCTTTCTCATATACTTATTGTGCTTATTTGCCATCCACTATTTTAGAATTGTTTTATTTAGCTGACATCAACTTTCATCTTCTTTTCTTCCAAAATATACCACTTTACATATTTTTTTCCAATTTACTAATTACAATTTACCAATCCACCAATATTCTCATGATATCTATTGCTTTCATTTGCAATGAGCCTCTTAATATTAGATCTAATTAATGTTAGATCTATGGGTGAGACCTAATGTTAAGTTCCATGTCAGAGTCAGAATGGGCCATCACACATCCATGGTCCTCAGCCTCAGTACTGGCTCTCCACAGGGCTGCGTGCTGAGCCCCCTGCTTTACACCACCTACACATATGACTGCACCCCCGCCAACAACAGTAACACCTTTGTCAAATTCGCGGATGACACCACGGTGGTGGGGCTCATGGATGAGTAATTAAAGGGATGAGGTGGAGCAGCTGACAGTGTGGTGTGGAGAGAATAACCTGCTCCTCATCTCAAAGACAAAGGAGCTCATAATAGACTACAGGAAGAAGAAAACGGACATTACACCACTAATCATCAGAGGGGACTGTGTGGAGAGGGTGGCGGATTTCCGCTTCCTGGGAATCCACATTGAGGAGGACCTGACATGGAGCGTGAACACCTCTGCACTGCTGAACATGGTCCAGCAGAGACTGCACTTCCTGAGGGTGCTCAGGAAGAACAACATCACCAAGAGACTCCTGCTGTCCTTTTATCGGTGCTCCATAGAGAGCATCCTAACATACTGTGAATGCATGTGGTACACCAGCTGCACATCGGCCCAGAGGAAAGCGCTCCAGAGGGCTATTGACAACGCCCAGAAGATTGTCGGCTGCCCTCTCCTCACTTTGGAGGACCTACACAGTTCCCACTGTCTCAAGAAATCCCAGAACATTATAAAGGACATTTCCCACCCGGCCACTCCCTGTTTGAATTGTTGCCATCAGGCAGACAGTACAGATCAATGAGGACAAGGACAAACAGACTAAAAAACAGTTTTTATCCCACAGCAATAACTACACTTAATGTAGCCACCAAATGAGCGCAGGTGCACTACATACCAAATGGATTGTGAAATCGACAGAAGAATGTATGGTTGTGTGTTTATGATTATTTTATGGTGGTGTGTGTATGCTTACGTATCGTTAGCTTTTAGAAATGTGTGCACTGACTGGTTGGCATTTTAATTTTGTTGTACATGTTCACATCTTATAATGACAATAAAGATCTAATCTAATATTCGAAAAGTGTCATATTGGATATTGCATTGGATATTGCATTAAATACTGCATTGGATATACCTATATGGTGCTCACCTGAAATTCCACTGTAAGGAATGTAGTCTTTTGCTGTTGATTTTTTTAAAGAATATTTTATCAGATACCCGGATGTGGCGTCGAAGGACGAGGTGCCGAAGTGAGGAAGTGGAAGTCAAGTAACTGAACGGAAACTACACCAAAAAGCCAAACAGCCAAAAGTGTACGTCGCCAAAAAGCCAAATAACCGAACGGGCGCAATGCCGAAAAGCCAAATAACCGAACGGGCGCAATGCCGAAAAGCCAAAAAACCGAACGGGCGCAATGCCGAAAAGCCAAATAACCGAACGGGCGCAATGCCGAAAAGCCAAATAACTGAAAGGGCTAGACACCTAAAAGCCAAATAACCGAAAGGGCGCAACACCTAAAAGCCAAATAACCGAACGGACGCAATGCCGAGAAGCCAAATAAGGGACATGACGTCGCCGGGGGGCAGGACTCCCCGCATCCATCATATCACAGGCCGGGGGAGACGGGAGGGTGGGGGTAATTTTTAATTTTCCTTTGCCGCTTTTGGAATGTATATAAAATAAAACCCCGTGTGATCGGTTGATTTAACAAAATAATAATCCAAATTGGTTCCATAGATATGTGCACCAACTGTAACAATAATATTTTGATACCACAATACATTTACGTACACTACCGTGCATCTTGAAGGCCAGTGGTCCTTTTAGTTGTGAATCAAGAAACCAGACGAAAGAAATGTAACTGTTTTTTAAAGAATATCTTAGCTCCCTGAGTCGGTTCAGTGATAGGAGTAAATGTGAATCGGCGTGAGTTAGTGTCAGCGTGCACGCCCGAGAGATAGGAAGTGTCCGCACTGCTCTGCCTCAGGTCTTTATTCCCAGTAAGCAGAAATCTTCCAACTTTTGTGGATCCCCAGCTGAGGCGGAGGGCGGCCATGGCCGGACAGCGCTGACCACAGGGGGAGAGTGAGGGCTGTCCTGAGGGATGTGCTCCTTCAGCCGCTTACACCTTGGTGCTCGGGTTCACATCGCCCAGTCACCTTCCAGCCCCGGGCGGTCTTGTGTGGGAAGGTACTGGTTCACACTGATAAATAGACACAAAATGCTGGCGTAACTCAGTGGGACAGGCAGCATCTCTTGATAGAAGGAATGGGTAAAGTTTCGGGTAGAGACCCTTCTTCAGACATGATTGTACTCTCACCGATGAGAGTTCAGTTCAGTCTGAAGGGTCTCGACCCGAAACGTCACCCATTCCTTCTCTCCAGAGATGGTGCCTGTTCCGCTGAGTTACTCCAGCAAATTGCGTCTACCTTTGTGTAAACCAGCATTCGCAGTTCCATCCTACACTGTTCTAATAAATCGTATCTGCGCTCTCTGCCGTGCTTTCGCACTGCACAGTGCAATGCCCAATATCTCAGCCTTAATGAAACCAATGTTTTAACGAAGTTCAACACAATCTCCTTGCCTTTGTACCCAGCACCTTCAGTCGCAAACCCATGCAAATGGTTGGCATTGTTGATACTGCATATTTTTAAATCAATTTCCCCTATCACCCTGAGTGTATTTCCTATTGGAAAGCAGAATATAGCTGATGCGGTCGGTTAGATCAGACGAAAGCTTGTCCCGAATGTGTTTAATTTCGCCCAATGCATTTGATAAAGGTTTTCTCTATAACTGACGCACTTCTTCAACGCGTAGGAAATCGCCGAGTGCATAACGAGCTGGGTTCAGCAGGAGGTCCACGGAAGTTGGAAGAATTCTGCTTACTGGGCATGAAGACCCGAGGCAGCGCAGCGCGGACACTTCCTGTCTCTCGGGTGTGCACTCTACACTAACTCACGGTGATTCACACTTACTCATATCACTGAACCGACTCATGGAGCTAAGATATTCTTTAAAAAAACTGTTACATTTTTTCGTCTGGTATCTCGATTCACAACCAAAAGGACCACTGGCCTTCGAGATGCACGGTAGTGTATGTAAATGTATTGTGGTAGTCAAAATATAATTGATACAGTTGGTGTAAATATCTATGGAACCAATTTGGATTATTATTTTGTTAAATCAACCGAAAGTTCCAATCACACGGGGTTTTATTTTATATTCAGGAAAGTTCAAAAGCGGCAAAGGAAAATTAAAAATGACCCCCACCCTCCCCCGGCCAGTGATATGATGGATGCGGGGGTCTGGACCAATCGCTGACAAGTCCCGCTCCCCCGGCGACGTCATATCCGTTATTTGGCTTTTATCTGGGTTTTATCTGCATCCATTCGTGGAGTTGGCTTTTCGGCGTCCCGCCCTTTTGGTGAGTTGGCTTTTCGGCGACGTGCCCTTTCGGTTATTTGGCTTTTAGGCATAATTTCCGTTCAGTTATTTGGCATCCACTTCTTCGCTTCGACATCTCCTCCTTCTACGCCACGTCCGCACACGATTTTATCAATTTATTAATAATTTTAATTGTGAATCAGGAACTTATTTTTTTAATGTGACGTGCTACCTAATAAATTGTGATTCATAATTACACTCACTTGTGTATCTTGGAAGTGTGAAAAGTATATAATTGATGATATCAACCTTTGTGCAATACTAGACTCTTTGCTTTTGTTTGCACAGCAGGCAAGTGATGGCCCAAAACATGCGTAGACTAGTTAAACATGTACATCAGAGATTTGGCAAGATGAGGGAAATCTTTTTCGCCCAGGGAGTTATTAATCTGTGGAATTCTCGGCCACAGAAGGCAATGGAGACCAATTCACAGGATGTTGACAGAGGGAGTTAGGTTTCGCTCTTAGCTAAAGGAATCAAGGGATATGGGAAAAAGCAGGAACGGGGGTACTGATTTTAGATGATCAGCCATGATCATATTGAATTGAGGTATTGGCACAAAGGGCCGAGTGGCCTATTCCTGCACCTATTTTTCTCTGTTTCTAGGAAGGGCAGCTCTAATGTAACAAAGAAGGGCAGCAACAGTCCAATCACGAGTCCACAGGAGACACGAGAGGGCAGATACTGGAACCTGGAGCAGCAAGCAATCTGGTGAAGGAACTAAGTGGATCACACAGTATCTGTGGGTGGAAAAAGATGATCGATGTTTCAGGCTGAAATTCTGCATCAGGAATGCATCATATTCTGCATCCCATCTATCATGGAATGGAGTGGAGAGTGGATACTCAGTATGAAGAGGAGAAGGGGAGGATAGAGAGGAAAGTGAGAGATGACTAATGGACTGGAAAGGGGTGAAGGAAGTGTAGGAAGGAACTGCAGATACTGGTTTAAACTGAAGATAGACACAAAAATCTGGAGTAACTCAGCGGAACAGGCAGCATCTCTGGAGAGAAGGAATGGGTAACGTTTCGGGTTGAGACCTTTCTTCAGACTGACGTCGGGGAGGGGGGGATGGAGATGGATCGATTAGGAAATGTGAAGGTGTGAAAACAGGGTTAAGGTAATGGATATCAAGGACACTGCACAATAGATCATTGTTAGTTGGGAGAAGGTAAAACAAAGCCAACAAAGCAAAGCAAAGTGTGTATCAGTAACAAGGCAGAGTTCTCACCTTTCACCCCATCAGCCGCCACATGCAGCATATAAAAGTCTCTGATATTTTTGCCACCTCCAACAGGATCCCATTATTAGCCACATTTTCCCCATCTCCACGCCTTTCCGCTTCCCGCAGAGATTGTTCAAGTTCAAGTTCAAGTTCAAGTTCAAGTTCAAGTTCAAGTTCGCATTCATTGTCACTTAACCAATTAAGGTACAGTGAAATTTGAGTTATCATACAGCCATACTAAGTGAAAAGAAGACAATACACACATAAAATAAAATTTAACATAAACATCCACCACAGTGGAATCAACATTCCTCACTGGCAATAAAGTTCAGTCATCTTCAGTCATCTTCCACCTTTGTTCACCCGTGGTCGGGGCCTTTGAGCCCTCTGCAGTTGAGCGCTACAGACGGTCTGTTCAGGCCCTCTCGTCGGGATGATCGAAACTCCAACGTCGGGACGGATCGCAACACTCCCGAGTCGGTCGCTTCTTACTGGAGACCGTGGCTTCACAGTGTTAAATGTCCACAGGACCTGCAGTCTGAGCACTTCTTCTGGCGATCCTCGGTAAAGATCGCAGCTCCACGATGTTAATGTCCACTCCACGCATGCGGCTTGAAGCTCCAGGCCGGTCTCCAGGAAAGGCCGCGCCAATCCTGTTGTTAACAACGCATCTCTGTCGAGGTAAGTGACTGAAAAAAAGTTTCCCCCTATTCCTCCCACCCATAAACGAACCTAGAAACATTGAAACACACATTTAAAACATACTTAAAATAATAAAAACAGAGAAGGGACATGACAGACTGCTGGCAAGGCAGCCGTTGCTGGCGCCAGCCAGGCCAACTCGTCCCTTCTCACCCAAACCACCCCCTCCCCAGGTACTTTCCCCTGCAACTGCAGGAGATGCAACACCTGGCACTATACCCCCCTCCCCCCCCTCCCCCCCACGACTCTGTCCAAGGACCCTGACAGTCTTTTCTGGTGAGGTAGAGGTCTGCATCCACTGTTCCAGGTGTGGACTCCTGTATATCGGTGTGACCAAGTGCAGGCTCGGCGATCGTTTCGATGAACACCTCCGCTCAGTCTGCCTGAACCTACCTGATCTCCCCGTTGCTGGACACTCCAACTCCCCCTCCCATTCCCACACTAACCCTTCTGGCCTGGGCCTCCTCCATTGTCAGAGTGAGGCCCAGCACAAATTGGCGGAACAGCACCTCATATTTCGCTTGGGCAGCTTATACCCCAGCGGTATGAACATTGACTTCTCTAACTTGAAGTAACCCTTGTTTTCACTCTCTCTCCATCCCCCCCATCCCAGTTTTCCGACCAGTCTTACTGTCTCTGACCATTCTATCTCTGTTGTTATCTTCTCCCAGTTAACGATGATCTTTTCTATATTGTCCTTGATCTCCATTCCCTTTGCCCTTTTCACACCTTCACACTTAATTATTTATCTATCTCCCTCCCCTGACTTCAGTCCGAAGAAAGGTCTCGACCTGAAACGTCACCCATTCCTTCTCTCCAGAGATGTTGCCTGTCCTGCTGAGTTACTCCAGCATTTTGTGTCCATCTTCTGTATCTGAGATGCTTTTCTAAGATGTATCTAAGTGCTTATGTATAGTGATACTTGTACTGAACTGCGTACAAAAATGAATTTCACTGTACCTCGGTACATGTGACAATAAAGCACCATTGAAACACTGAACCAAATGCTTAATTTCAAAGGACAATATTTTCAGTTCTTTCTTTAGATAAGTCTAACCTGTTTTCACGAATGATTTCTTCTGGAGATCGAGTGTGCTGACCGGACAGAGTGGTGGAGCAGTGTTGGAGGATGTCTACAGCTACGCCTGGACCATGCACCTTTATGCTCAGCTGCATAAAGCAACTTGGACTTTGAAAATGGCACCCAAACCCGGCGCCTCATGTGTATGGTCTCAGTTAACTATTTTGAAACACTTTGTACTTAATCTGGGATTGTGTTTATGTATAGTGACAATTTACTGAAATGTATGCAAAAATATCAATTTCACTGTACCACTATACTCAATATTGAAGAAGCATTGAATCATTGATCTAAGAGCATTAGGTGAATCAACTGTTAACACTCTTGCCATTGAATGTCCCGAATGACCCCAATAAGTTGTGTTGATCATGAATAATTAATTTGGAGGCAGCGTTGATCTTATACTGGAGGAGTGGGAGTCTGCCTAGCATGTCTAAACTGGACCATTCTGTGCTTCCTATTGCTCAGTTGATCTGGGCCCATGTCTTCTCTCGACTCGCATGTGAATTATGCAATGATGTGAAAAATTTTAACTTCAATTTCAAATTTACTATTCCTCTTAATTAGAATTTAACAGTGAATGTTATGGGCGGGTCTGTGCCATCTAGGCAATTTTTCAGGTGACTGCTGGCGACTGTCACAGTGGAACACACACACACACACACACACACACACACACACACACACACACACACACACCGCTTCTTTCACCAGCCCTTTATGCAGGCGGAGACAGGGCAAGCGGGGGAGCGCTGTCTGAATGAAATTCACACGGTGCAAAGCCAATGAGAAAACAGACACACACCGTGTTGAACAGGAAGGTTGGCACTGTAATTAAGATGGAAAAGGCTCAGTGTACGGTAATACCTTTAAAAGAGGGGGGGGGGAGAGAGGTGGGAGAGGGGGGAGAAGAAGGGAGAAGGAGTGGAGACAACTTTTAAGAAGCCAGAGATACACGGCTGTGAAGCTCGGCGGACATTTAACATTACCGGTTCTGAAAACTACTGCTTACGTTTTTTTTTTCGAATGAGCCAATGAAATTCACCGGTCAGCACCGGCTACAACCTACAAGAACCTACGAGAACCTTCGACCGCCTGGCAACCTACTAGGACCTCCTGGCGAACCACCTACAGCACGAGAATTCTCGCTACTCTCCATGGCGGCTTCATTCTAGTCGCCGCTAATTTTTAAACATGTTGAAAAATTCTAAAAAGTCGCCTAAGTGGGACAGGCCCATGAACATATGTTTGTCATTTAGCTGGTTCACACATGAGATTCATTTCATCCATTTGAGATGGAAATAAAGGCAGGAAATGTTCCCAGCACCTTTCAACAGGTGTGCAAAGCATGGGGGAATTTATGGAGCGAGATAGAGTAACATAGAGTCATTGAACCATATAGCATGGAAACAGGTTTCTTGGCCCCACTTTGACCAATCTCAGCATTTGGCTCTTATCCCTCTAAACCTTGATGGGTCTTTCAATTAAAGAAGATATATGAGTGTATCTTCACATTGGTCTCTGCAGTCACGGGAGCAGGAGTAGCAAGGAACAAATATATGCAAGAGGTAATGCATGGCATGTGCACAGTGATGCGGTGGTAGAGTTTCTGCCTTACAGCGCCAGAGACCCAGGTTCGATCCTGACTATGGGGGTTTGTCAGTACGGAGTTTGTATGTTTTCCCCGTGAACTGCATGGGTTTTCTCTGAGATCTCGGTTTCTGCCTACACACCAAAGACGTACAGGTTTGTAAGTTAATTGACTTGATATAAATGTAAAAATTTACTCTTGTATGTGTAGGATAGTGTTAATGTGCAGGGATCGCTGGTCAGTGCAGACTGGGTGGACCAAAGGGTCTGTTCCGCGCTGTGTCACTAAACTAAACTAAAACTAAAAGGTAAAACATTCCTTATTCAATAAACTATAACCTTGCATATCATAATGACCACCCCAGAGGTCTAGGGGTCGGGGGCCTTACCTTCCAAGACCTCAAGGTCTGCTGCGGGAGGCTCTTCCGGGGCACAAAAGGCTGAAGGTGGACAGGCGAGGAGAGGGTTAATGGTTTGCTGGTGATCCAGGTGGAGGTATTGGCTGCAACGGGCATTTCTATTCAGCAGCAGCTGGGATTTTGAAAAAGGCATCAAAACCTGGCGACTCTTGCATATGGACTCAATGAGCTGTTTCTATGCCATATATTTATCTAACTGATCTGAATGAATGAATAAGTTTATTGGCCAAGTATGTACACATACAAGGAATTTGACTTGGTGTTCCGCTCGCAAGTGACAACATGACCTACAGTAACAATTAAGAATGACACTTAAACATTAAATATTAATAATAAAACATTGTAGTTTAAACATGAGAAATGAAATAATATACCAGAGCAAAATGAGGCTACAGATTTTTGGTTATAGAGTAGAGCTACTACTCGTGGGAAAAAAATAGTTTTTATGTCTGGCTGTGAAGCTTTGGAGTCGCCTTCAGGAGGGACATGCTTCAAAGATTTTGTGGCCGGGATTACCTTATCCACTCACTTCCTGGCCCTTGTAGTGTACAGTTCATCAATGGGGGGAAGGTTGCAACCAACAACCTACTCAGCTGAATGGAAGATTTCGCTGCAGCCTCTGGATGCCATGCTTGGTAGCTGAGCCAAACCAGACCATGATGGAGAACGTGAGGAAAGAATATACAAAAAAAAAATTTTTTACTGTACCTTGGTACAAAAAATAATAAAAGGACCATTGAACCATTGAACTAGAAGCTACACTGATCCCATTTTGTCTGCATTAGAACTGCATCCTGCTTTACCTTGTATATTCGAGTGCGTGCCTATGTGTCCGTTAAACATAGTGATTGTATCATATTCCACCACACCCTCTTTCCATTTTTCCATTTAGATCTCCTTTAAATCTCCGACCACTCACCTTAAAACTATGCCATTTTTTTGACAGCCTTCCTATAGTGAGACGATGAGAAATGCACACAATACTCCAAGTGTGGTCTAACCAGTGATTCACTGCCAATCACGGTTTGCGCTGGATTGGCCCAACATGTACATTGTGCAAAGAATGGGTGAGGATCCTCTAATATTCTCCTTTTCATCAATGACCTCTCAAGGTCAGCATCACGGTCCAGCAGAGGTGTGGTTACCCAGTCCAAAGTCATAGAGAGATGCAGTGCGGAAACATGCCCTTCAGTCCAACTCGCCCACGCCAGCAAACATGTCCCAGCTTCACTAGCCCACCTGCTTGCATTTGGTCCATATCCCTTCAAACCTGTCCTATCCATGTACCTGTCTAACTGTTTATTAAACATTGGTATAGTCCCAGCCTCAACTACCTCCTCGAGCAGCTTGTTCCATACACCCACCACCCTTTGTATGAAAAAGTTACCCCTCAGATTTCTATTAAATCTTTTCCCCTTCACCTTAAACCTATGTCCTCTGTTCATCGATTCACCTACTCTGGGCAAGAGACTGTGCATCGACCTGATTTATTCCTCTGATGATTTTATACACCTCTATAAGATCACCGCTCATCCTCCTGCGCTCCAAGGAACTCAACCTCTCCCTTTAGCTCAGACCATCTAGTCGTACATCGTCGTATAACATTTCTGTAGCGGCCCTTCCAACACAGTCTATCTGTGTTCAAGTGAGACATGTGATTTCCCAGATTATATCCCTACATTGTTATGCAGAACTGATACCCTAAAAAGATTCAACACTTCAGAGGAAGCATCACCTGCAATACTCCTCAGATGATCCTAAGCAGCACAACCATGGGTATGAATTTGTGAATCAATATTTTTTATAAATTCAATGTTTTCATGTTTATGATAACATTATTTACATTGTTTTGAAATCAGGTGAACAAGGCCTCGTCTTAATTGACTTGTTATTCAGGCTATGGTCTCGGGTAGTGTGACCTGAGGCACTGCCCCAGATCATCCTGATGATATTTTGACATGTTGCTGCTGATAACATCCATTGAACTGTCTTTAAATGACTCAAGAAAAATAAAAAAATAATCTTAAGGAAGCTAAGGAAATATATGTGTTTATTAAATTTAGATGGTGATCCAATTTGTGTATTGACGTAGGATATTGGTATCGGTATTATTATTGGTATTATTATCATTATTATTATTATTGTGTGTTCAGAGATACAGTGAAACACTTTCTTTTGTATGCTATTGAAGCATATCACACAGCCATGGGTACAACAGGTGGTGCAAAATAGAAAGGAACCAGAGTGCAGAATATAGTGCTGCAGCTACAGTGAACAGATTTTAAATGTGCACAGGCCACAGCAAGGTAGATTGAGAGTACATCCTAAGCAAATGAGATGTCCTTTCAAGAATCTGATAGCAGTGGGAAAGCAGGTGTTCCTGATTCTGGTGGTACATACTTTCATGCTTTTGCATCTTCTACCCAAAGGGAGATGGAGAAAGCAGGAATGACTGGGATGTGGGTGGTCCTTGATTATAATGGTAGGTGGTCTTACCTGAGGCAGCGTGGTGTAGATGGAGTTAATGGGGGGGTGGGTTGGGAGGAAAACTGTTTTTTATGATGGACTGGGCTAGCTAATGACTCTTGTGCCGTTGGTGCAGAAGTAGTTGACACACCAAGGTGTGTTCATCTTGAAAGCATGCTTGCATACGGGTGCACCTGCAGCATGTGGTAAGAGCCATTGGAGACGTCCAAATTATTTTGTCTTCTGAGGGAAGTGGAGGTGTGGAATCCATCCTACTTTAGCTGTGCATGGTGGCAAAGCTGAGGACCAGGACACATCGTCCTATGACTGATACCAGTGCTGAAAGCAGGAAGGTTACATCCAAACTCCTCTGATCTCCAGCATCATTCCTGACTTCTGCTTGCAAAGTCTATGAAGTCCTGGATGTACTGTAACCACATCTCAAACGCAACCTTCTACCCAGCACAAGGTAAGTATGTTCCGCCCGAGAAGCAATTCAAACAGCCTGAAGTCATAAGTTCAAGCAGCAGATTTAGGCCAAATTTTTTTCCGCCCATCAAGTCTAGTCCCCCCATTCAATCATAGCGTGATCTATCTTTCTCATCACACCCCAGTCACTTGTCTTTCCTCCCCCATAATCCCTGACAACCTCTCACTAAGCACAAATTTGTCAATCAACGTCTTAAAAATATGCCATCTGTCTTGGGGCCGCCCACAACCTTCTGTGGCAATGACACAGATCACCATACTCTTGACTAAAAGGAACTCCTCCTCATCTCCTTTCTAAAGATACATCATTTTATTCTGAGGCTATGGCCTGTGGTCCCAGACTTTCCCACTATTGGAAAGAACCACTCATCTATCCCAGCCTTTCTGGAAAAGATAGGTTTATATCGTAGGTTTCTATGAGGTCATCCCTCTAAGCTGCAGCGAGTACAGGCCCAGTGCCTTCAAACACTCAATAAACATTAGCCCAATCATTCCTGGGATCATTCTCATAAACCTGCTCTGGATCCTCTTCCACACCAGCGCATCCTTCCTCAGATATGGGGACCAAAACTGCACACAATACTCCAAATGCTGTCTTACCAGTGCCTTATAAAGTCTCAGCATTACATCCCTATTTTTGTACGCTAGCTCTCACTATTCAGTAAGTAAATAACTCAGCACAATATAACTTGGGTGTTGCATTCCAAAGGTGTGAGCCTGCTCTGGAGAAAAGGACATTGCGAACCTCTGCACTGCTGTACTGTGTGGATAAGAGTTCTCGCTGATCTTACAGTTAATTACCCACAGAACCAAGTATTTTTGCTTTAAAACCATCGCTTCAATTGATTCTCACCAGCCCGATACAAACAGAGGGAGATTTGGGTTACACTGCCACCAGCAAAACAGAAATGTTAATAAAACCAATTGACTATGAAATTAAAGGATCTTTATGGCTGTTGCTTTCCACTGCAGGTGCTATTTCGTTGCTGTGTTGCAATGTGTACCAACATCTTCTTGCCAAGAGCCTCAGTACAAACCTTCAGCCGGCATAGTGACAGAGAAGCGAACACCATTGCTTAGCACACACAGAGAACTGCAGGCTCGCAAATCACAATCTCCCAAAAATCCTTCCAACGCTCGTGTGTTAAAAGGGATCAATCTTCCACTTGGCACATGAGAGGAATAGAATTGTTAAATGGCACAGGTCCCTCTTGCAAAAAAAAAAACAACAGTAGGAGAAATCGGAGAACCGGAGGACAAGAATGAAGGTGAAGGAGGAAGATTTTAACATTATGAAACATAGAAAATAGGTGCACGGATGTAGGCCATGGGGCCCTTCGAGCGCTGCACCGCCATTTAATATTATCATGGCTGATCATCTTGAATGGCCTGAAATGGCCTAATCCTGCACCCATTTTCTATGTTTCTTTCTATTGTTTCTAGTGTAGATGGTAGGATGTTGGCCGGTGGTGGGAAAGTTTGGCCGAAGGGCCTGCTTCCCACGCATGTTGACTGTCAACTTTGACTCTCTGACACTTTCCAGTTTGTAGGTGATTAATTAGAGAACATAGCTAGTGTGCAGAATTAATTCGTATGTGGTAGGAACTGGAATTAAAGATAACTTGATAGAGCTCTGAGGCTGATATTATACCTTTTATCTTAGCTTAGCACCCCTGTATTTCTGCCAAGACACCAGGGTCGCGTGGACTTTAAGAATGATCATCTTCAGAAAGGAGATGAGGAATTTCTTTAGCCTTGGTGGAGAATAGTAAAACTTATATGCCACAAGACTGGCTGTGGGAGGCTAAGGCATTGTGAATTTTTAAAGTGGAATTGAACAGGATCTTGACAATAAAGCGTGTCAAAGTTTATAGGGAGAAGGCAACAAAGTGGAGAGATAAAGATAGATCAGCTATGATTGAATAATGGTGCATTTTACTTTGGAGTCATGTGAGTGACCACATGAAGAAGGCCGTCAGTTGTCAAGCGCGTCATTACGTCTGAAGCATCATGCGCCAACGATAACTGTATGCGAGTGCGTCCATCCAGCGGTAAGTTTTAAATAACGAGGTAAGTGTATTTTAAAAGTTACTTTGCGGTCATTTTGGCAGGTTCGGTTGTCTAGTTTCTGCCAACAGAACGAACCTACCATGTCGAAGGTGAGGAGACGGTCTGCGAAGCCGGCTATGGAAGACCACGGAGGCTTGCGGGTACGGTCGACTGTCCTGCGTCCACCTTCCAGGCTGCTGCGGTGGAACCATGGCAGCAGACTTGGTGCTACAGGAGAGCACCGTGGCAGTCCCGCCGGGGCGCAAAGCCACCCACAACCGATCTGCCAGGCCCATAGACTCAGACGAGTCCCTGGGCCGGAGTGGATCACCTCCACACTGGGAAGCGTCTGCGTGTGCCTTTCCTTCCCAGATGGAGCACCTGTTGGAGAAGTGCACCAGACCGATCTGCTTTCCCCAAGCGAAGGGAGCAGAATACATCCCGGGTCTCCATGGAGCCGCGCTATGCAGCACCTTTTCACAGGTCTGCGATGGTGTCTTCCCTCTCTGGAGAGAGGGGAGTACACGAGTCATACTATCCTGACTCCAGAGCAGGGAGTGCACATCAGGGGAACACGTCAAGGGTGAATAATGGCTGAAAGTGCCTCCTACTTGCATTCTAAATTCGCCAGTCCACCAAAACTATCTCTCAATGA